>OY019132.1:57081713-57281967 GCA_955652365.1 Eristalinus aeneus
AACTTGCATTAATTGTGTTGTTGTTACAAGTGGATGTGGATGTTACAGTCTAAATGTTCTTTAAAATTATCACAAAAACAAAATTCAAAATAAAACAAAATATTGAGCACTTCTGTGTGTGGAGATCAGTCTAGAATGATGTGAAATTTAGATTTTGATTGAAATACAATATGTCTAAGCCGTTACAAGCGCTGAATATACGGCAGATATGTTCTGTATGTCCTGTTTCCTATTCATATTGTTTTTGGTCTCGATTATGTGTAGGGGTTCCAGAGTGTACCCTTTGCTAGTATGTTTTTCCGTTTGCAGGATTTTGACGTCATCAAGGTCGGGTAGATGGTTTGTCTGGACGCAGTGATTAGCTAATGCTGTTTTCACTGAGTTCTTGTTATTGATGTCTGATTTATGACAAGCTAGTCTTTGACGAAGAAACTGTTTGGTGGTACCTATGTAACATAAACTGCAGGATTCGTTTTCTTTGCCCTTACAGTTGATTTTGTAGACAACGTCAGTTTTTCTTCCTTTGTGTGTATCTTGTTTGAGTCTGGTGAAAACCGACGCTTGTGCAATTGAAGACTTGAAAGCTATTTTTATATTGTCACAGCCACCATAAATTACGTTCTTAAAATTTGTCGACAATGTTGGGATGTACACCATGCTTTTATACATATAATCTACTGTGGTGATTGTCTGTGTTTCGGAGTGAATGTTGTGTTTGTATTGTGTTATTAAGTTCCTAATAACTTGCGTCGGATAACCAATGTCCATAAGGATATCTTTGACAATTCGTTCGTGTTTTTGATGGAACTTGCTGTCACTTACCTTGAAGTTTTTGAAGTTGGAAGCTGTGTTGATTATAATATGCTTGGCTTGGTTTGAACGATAGTTGACTAGTCTCCCTAAAGCTGTGTCTTTTTTGTACCAGTCGAAACAAAGATGGTCATGTTCCCGATGAACTTTAACGCCAAGAAACGCTATTGCGTTCAGTTCTTCATATTCTACTGTGAACTTAACTTTATCATTAAAATTGTTGAGAGCAAATGGCAAACTGTCTATGCTGTTGCGATCGATCACAGCAAATATGTCATCCACATATTTGTACACCTAAGTCTGTTTTTACACGGTAGATTGGTTCCAGAAGAAGCCGTGTAAAAAAAGACATTGATCGTATACAAAAATGGGTGATTTGTTCCTAATCTCTAAAACCTATTAAAATAAGTGAAAAACAAGAATTTTTAAGAGCAAGAATTCATGTTTATTTTATTAAATCAAATATATAATGCTTATTTTCACAAGCATAGTAATTAATGATAAAAAAGATATGCACTCTAAGCTCTGAGCAGTAAATTTTATTGTATGCACATAAAGGGAATTCCCCTAAATTAGTGCTATTCACATTTGCTTTGGCCAGTAAAAATTGCTTGTACACGCTAAAAGGGAATTCACTTAAATCTTTAAGCTAGTGTTCGCAAACTATCGATAGCACTATCGATACTATCGATGGTTTCAGACTTTTTTCTTTCATAAATACTTTTTTGTGATATGAACATACTTCGCAAAAATTAAATTTGACAAAAAAAATTTAAGTACATAAAATTTCAAATCGTGCTAAATGGAATAAAATCGTGTAAAAAAATTAAAAATATTCAATTTTCAAACCGTGTTATATCAAAACCGTGTAAAAAAAAGACCGTTTAAAAACAGACTTAGGTGTATATTACTTTCGGCTTTTGTACCTTTTCAAAACAGACATCTAAAAGGTAGTCAATTACTTTGTTTTCGTATTCTTTTGCGGGCGATAATCCTTCTAAAAGAACACGATTGATGAAGCGAAAACTGTTCTGTCACAAACTCTGGTTGAGTGTTGATAATGTTTCAAAAAAATAAGTAAATAAATGCCGACCATATTGGAACTACAGCACTGTGCAATATAATAGCACCATGTTCAACCTTGTCACTATTTTGCTAATAACTTCTTCCTACCGTCATGTAAACACATCATATTCATGACACAACACCCTTATTCCATCAGTAATAAAACCCATAAGCAAGATAAGAAAGAAGGGCATTCTGAACTTAGAAAAGGTCCGTTATCCTGAACAACACCGAATTTTGCCGTGTGCAAAATAATAGCACCAAAATCGAAAATTGATGAATATGAAGTAAACGCCAGTGGAATAGTATAGGTTTTTGTTTTCCTTTTTTTATCGGATTAGTGCTTGGTTGTATAACCTTTATTTTTAAGTACAGCGTCAAAACATCATGCATGATGTCGATTACAGCCTGACATCGCCAAACAGGGATATTTCCCCACGCAACCTGCACAGCATCCGTCAGCTGTTTCGTTTTTTTGGGTTTTGCTTCATATACAGCTTTCTTAACATCTGTCCAAAGGTTTTCAATGGGATTCAGGTCCGGAGACTGAGGCGGCTACTCCATAACTTGAACTCCATTGCTTTGGAAAAAATTCATACGACCACTTTGTTCGTATGAAGGTCATTGTCTGCTTGTGGAATCCGTGTAAGCAGGATATTTCCACTCAGCATAAGGCAGCATGGTTTCTCACATTATGCCGACATAAACTCCGACATCGGTTTTATCTAAAAAGTGGGACCAATACAAAAATAGGAAAAGCATCCTCATACGTTAATTCATGATCTGCCTTGCTTAACAGTCTTGATAGTGCACTTCGGTTGAAACTCTTGATTTTTTTCGCCTACAAACAAGTGCCCTGGTCCCAGGAGCACCAAATAAAACTATTTTGGGTTCATCCGACCAAAATATATTGCTCCATTTATAAGGTTCCGAGTTCAGGTATCCTATCGTAACTTTAGTTCGTTTTAAAAAGTTGATTTTTGACAGTAGTGGTACTTCTCTGGGACTTTTGGCAGGTAATTTCTTCTTTACCAGCCTTCTTCTTATACTTGATGTCTTCATGGGTAAATTTAACTCCTCTTTTATTTTTCAGGCGTTTATAAACGGGTTACGTTTCACCAATCTTACTATTTGACGTTCATCAGCGGGGGTTGGTTTCGGTCTTCTCCCTCTTTTTTCTTCCTTTTAACGCATTTTGTGGCATTTGCGGTAATTTTATTTGAGCACCCAACAATTTCGTGGTCGCCGTGGCGGAGTGGGTATAGTGCGACGCGCACACGCCAAAGTTGTAGGTTCGATTCCCAGCTCAGCACAAATTTTTCGAATTTTTCACGGCACCACCTCTTTCAAGGTGCTGACAACACTCAAAGAGTGATAACTGTCTAAGGAAGCTTTTCAACTTTCGCCGTTTGGAGCACCGAAACCAACTTTCAGTGCGTAATTGGAGGCAATTGGCGGAAGATCGAGCTGACTGGAGAGGCATGTTGGTGGAGACCTAGGTCCACACCTGACTGTAGCGCTACAAGAAGAAGAAGAAGGAGGATCAGATGAAGAATCCATTTTGTTAAAGCACTCCGTACAGTTCTTCAGTTTACTTGTCTCTCTCTTGTTTTCTATATCTTGCTCTTTACCCGTTTTTTTGCTAAAAATTTAACGCAGCTTGTGCCTGATCCACCGTCTTCGGTTACAACACATAAAACGGCATCCGAGCTATTAGAACAACAGAAGAAAAATGAACTGGGGTGAGATGACAAACTCAAGGGAACCAGATTTTGACCAATTTGAAGCAGTTAGAGATGGAGAGGCATGCAGGTTGAGGCCCAGGTTAATCCTGGAATGTAGAGTCACACAAAAAAGAAGAAGAAAAATTTAACCCAAAATTGTTTTGCTTCAAAAAGACAGAGAAAAACCAAATCCGCTTCTATGTCGTCCGTACTTAATCACAACCTGAATCCGCGGCACCAATTTCTTGCAAAAGCATTTAAAACTCATTCGCATTACTTACGCGGCTCGCTCTGTTTGCCTAGCACGTAAATATCATTCGCCAATGACAGGAGCTAAATTTGAGACCATGTCTTGACAAAGTATAACATTGAAAAACAAAACCACAGGGAAACGAAGGTATTACAAAGTATATTCATTTTTACGCTTGCCGAAAGGACCGACATTGTTTCGAAGCCTCCTGCTTCGAATTATAGTCCTTTCCATGCTTATTTAGAATTTGGTTTACAATTTTGTGCTATGTTTTAGTGATTTTATATTTTCAGAACAAACGTTAATTGAATTTATCATTTGTCTCCATTTTGGTTTTCTTTTTTGAAGGTTTCGTTTTCTCAATCGAAATGGTTTTAATTGCTATATAGCCAGGTTCTTTGTGGTCGCCGTAGCGGAGTGGGTAGAGTTCGACGCTCACACGCCGAAGGATCTAGGTTTGACTCCCAGCTCGACACCAATTTTTCGAAATTTTCACGGTACCACCTTTTTCGAGTGGCTGACAACACTCAAAGAGTAATAACTGTCAAAGAAAGCTTCTCAAATCTCTCCGTTCGGAGTCGGCAAAAAACTGTAGGTCCCTTCTACTCGTGAGAGAACAGTAGCGCGCACAACACGAGTAGTTGATGAGCAAGCTAGGCTCTGGTCCCCCTTTGGACTGTAACGCCAACAATTATTATTATTATTTATGCCAATGGATAGCACTGCAAATTGAAGTCTAGGTTTGTTTTTAAAATACGAGGAGTGAAGAGTTTTCGAGGCATTCATTTGACTAGTTCGAACATGCATTGATGACTATACACTAAAAGCAGCTGTACGAGTACAGGGTGCTATTATTTTGCACAGTGCTGTATATGGAAGTGACTGAATTTTATTTGCCGCATGAAGAACTAAAGTGCTCAAAAGCGACATGTGTTGACAAAATTGTGATGCTTCAGCGCGAATCAGTTCTCTAAATGAAGTAGAAGTACTGTTTGATGTTTCTATCGTTTTGTCCATTAGTTTGTCGTATAAGCGTTCTTGTTTTTTGCCTTGGGATGGAGAAGTCCGAGGATGACAATTCAGACAATTCCCTCTTACATTCTACAGCTTTCACAACGTAGAGATGAATGGTGCTTAAACTCGGAGTAATAAACTTATTTCTTCAGCGAATTTCAGTTGCCCGTAATATTCATTTCTCATTTTTTTTTCCCTTTTCCTCCAGTTGGAGTGAAGCAGGACGTTTTAACTTTAATATTTGCCATTTGGAAAAGATTAAGAAACCCGAAACCAAATGACGAAAATCTTAGAGTCCTTGAAGAAATCTCTATCTATATTTATGACCTTAATTCACTTTCACAACCAGACATTCGGCGATAGGATTATTTCACTTTTCAAAGGATCACAAAACCGTTGTTATGTACAGGGATTCCAAGTTTGTAACAATCAAAAACAAAGAAAGTATGCCTACCAAGCTGCTTCCTGCTATCCTGCTTGAATTTAAAGAAAGCTCAAAGTGGGATCTATATAATTTTTCAACTTCAATTCCATTTACATTCAAAATGGTTTTAGAGATGCAGTATGTGCCCGTAACCTTCATTTGAAAGCCGACTTGCATGTGAATTCCATCCATTCACTTCTGTGTACCCTTCGACCAACTTTATCGAAACAATGTCTTTACAAAATAAAATTCAAAATGTTATTTGACTACAAAAAATGCATTATCCCTCACCCCAAACAGTCCGTCATTCACTCGACCTCCAATTCTTTGCACCGCAGACACCTGTTCCAGATTCATTCATTGAGTAAGAGTTTCTCGCTCTTTGCCACTCCTCTAAATCACGCATATTTGCCTCGAATTGCAATTGACGGTTGTCAGTTGTCAATCCAAACATGTGCCCCATCGTCTTCATCGGATTCTTTCACTACACTCCTGCAAACTCACAACCGTCAAGGGAAACCATGCAAATCCAAAAATGTTCAAAGTTACACACCGTGGCCGCTGTGACTGCACCTCAGCGGCGAGTTGCATCCAAACAATGCCGAGAACAATGGCAGCTGTTCCCAAAGCGCGCGTCACATCGGTCATGTGATAGATTGGAACTTATACAAGCGCTTACACGAGCGCATATCACATTCCATTCGGCCAGCGTTGGGTTACCGTAGAACCAGATTCGTTTGTTGTCTATCTGCTCTCCCTCACTTTTGTCTGGCGTCACTGTTCTTTGGGCACTGGACCCAAGTGAACACCAGCGGACAACAGTGGTACTGCAAGGTCAACGAGTGTTACACGTTCAATGGAATCTTTTGAAGCGGTCTCGCTGTTGTGTTACAGTTCCAGTTTTCAAGAGTTTTCAATCCAGTTTCGCCGATACTGTGTGACATTCAAATGAAATGCTGGACACTGCGCGAAGTCTGTTCGTGACCTTGGCTTTTGAAAGTGAGTTGAGTGCGGAGGAAAGCTCAGATCCTCGCCTTGAACTGTGTGGGCGGGGCAGACGCCTGTAATTGATTGATTGTCACTTCTAGAGCATTTGTGGTCGGACTGTGAGTGTTGCCACAGCCAGAAAAACGTGCCGGTAGGTGGCTATGATTAAGTTGCCTTCTGACTTTTAAATTGTCAACGGCGGTTACGGGGCTTCGTCGACAGCTTAATCGGTCAGCATTCCTCGGCGAGATCGCCGAAGAATGTGGTCCCTATGCGAATTCTTTGCGCCGACAAATCGGTTATTGCTCAGCTAATTTTGTTTCTTATCTAATGAGAAGGTGACTTTCAGAGAGCGTCTGATCGAGAAGGGGTCTTCGAACATTGGAAGAGCTACAAAACTGCTTTCCCAAAACCGTCATCACAATTCCGCTTCAAGTATAGTAGAATTTGTTTCTTTTGCAGGTGATACAAACGAACGCTACGACGCACACAAATGGGCACGTCCCGCAGAAGGCTTTCCGCAACACACGCTGCACCCGTCACCACAAAACGCATCAGCATCACAGTCACGGACGCAAGTCGGAGTCAGTCCTCTCCACCGATTCTGACATCAGGTTCACGCGACGAAAAATCGGCGACAGTCAGAAATGCGGTTGTGTGGTCATATCTGGATTTCTAGTCGCTCTGCTGATGGCCGGAGCGTTTGTTTACATCGGCTGTGAGTGCTGCTCCAGATTTTTAGGTTCAAGCAAGAGACTTATTCCGAATCTTTACAGATACCTACTTCAGGCCGGAGCCATTGCCGGACAGAACGTTTAGAGGCAGGTTTCGGGTGATGAATGACAAGTGGTCGATGGACCTGGCAGACCAGACTTCGATGCGGTTTCAGCACAAGTCGAGGGACTACAAGGAGAGGATAAATTTGTTGATGAGGCGATCGGATCTGAGGGAGTCGTTCGAGGGCACCGAGATTTTAGCACTTGACGGGTAAGCTATCAGACACCAGCACCATCTTGCACAGTAACTCACGGCTCCTATTTCAGAACGGACGACACAAACGACATCCTAGTGCATTTTAATGTTATTTTTGATCCGTACATCGGCTTGGTGTCAACTGCCGATCTCCTGGCAATATTTGCCGAAGAGATCACCGCCCAAGATCGTCGTTACTTCGCGAATATGACAGTCGATCCAGAGAGCTTGACGATCAAGGAGGTGACGGGACTGATCGACGAGCCAATTATGTCGTCGTCGCCCTTGGGAAAGGAGGACGAGCTGACAACCTCAACAACGACAACGCCACGCCCGCCCAGACGCTGCGAACCGCTCAAGTTGAGCTACTGCCAGTCGATCGGCTACAACTATACCACATACCCGAACCTGCTGGGGCACACGTCCTACGCGCAGGTGGAGGCCGATGTGATTGCCTTCCGGGAGATGGTGGACGCGGAGTGCTTCCGAGAGGCCTTCGACTTCGTTTGTCGCCTTTTGCAGCCACCCTGTGTAACGCGGGGACTCATGGAGCCAGTGCCCGGAATGATGTGTCGCGAGTATTGTCAGCTGTTCATGAAGGGTTGCGGCAACCGTCTTTTGCACAGATTCAAGCAGTTCTTCGACTGCGAGGCCTTTCCAGAGTCGACCGGCATGCAGTCCTGCCACCACAAGCCACGATGCTCCGATGATCTGCAAAGCAACGCCCAGTCGCCGCGATTGTGCGACGGAATTGGAGACTGTCCTGATCTTTCCGACGAGAGGTCGTGCTCGTTCTGTCCACCGAATGCGTTGTATTGCGGGCGTGGCAGGGCTTGTATTTCAAAGAAGGCGCGCTGCGACGGAAAAGCCGATTGTCCTGATGGATCCGACGAAAAGGATTGCCGTAAGTACAGACACTAACTAGAAACCCTGGCGGTAGGCAGATGAATGAAATTCTCTTTCCGCAGTGTCCATCGCTCCCCTGGCAGCCGATCTGATCAAACCCGAACCCCTTGTTCCCTTTCAACCCAGGTTTCATTCAGAGGGATTTGCCGTGTTCTCAGAAAAGGGAGTCGTTGGGAAGCTGTGCGCCGAAGGCCTGGACGGATCGGAGAAGGACATTGTCCGACAAACCGTGGCGGAGTCCCTCTGCAAGTCTCTTGGATACGAGTAAGTTGGTATTTCTGTGTACTGAATTTTCCTGACAATTATTTTTCCCACAACATAGGTCTGTTCGTTTCTTTGAAATTCGCAACGACAGTGAACGTCTGAAGGACTACGTACGTGTGCTGGACCCCAATGCTCCGGAGATATCCTTCATACGAACGCCGTGCCAGAATAAGCGCGTCCTTTACGTCAGCTGTGGTGAGCTGCAATGCGGCGTTCAGTCGGTTCTCTCACCCAAGCATACGTCCCTACCAAAGATGTCATCACCTGGAGACTGGCCTTGGCTTGTTGCCCTCTTCAGAGAGGACACCCATGTGTGTGACGGCACCTTGGTAAGCTAGTAGAACTGCGAAAGTCGGTGGAACTCATCTAACATCATTCATAACAGGTCTCCCGCGACTGGGTGCTTACGACTGAATCCTGCTTCCAAGGACAACCGCGTGCCACGTGGATGGCCATCTTCGGCTCTGTTCGTCTAACTTCCAACTCACCGTGGACGCAACGCCGTCGGGTAATCGGTCTCATAAAAAGCCCCGTGGAAGGATCTACCGCCGCACTGATTCGTCTCGAAACTCCAGTGGTCTTTTCTGACTTTGTTCGACCCGTGTGCTTGCCAGACGAGCTAGATCGCAGACTAAGACCCGACTTTCGCCAACGGTCCTACGCCCCACAGGCAGCAAGGCTCGAGAATAGAACCTACACAACCCGCGATGCGCCCGCCAAGTCGCAACTAGTTCCCCGCGAAACGCAGCAATTCTTTGTGTCACCGTCTATGAGCAAGCCCGCGGACAACACTGACACTTCGGACATGGACAGCGCAGAAGCGGCTGCATCAACGATGCCCAAAGCAGAGGCTCTGACTCAATTTCAATCGTATCCCTTACCTGAGAGTGCACCACAAGTGCAGTATTATGCGCAAAAGGCCCGATCGCTGGTTCCACCACAGCTGCCAAATGGCTATGTAACAACGAAACGTCCCCTAGAACAGACACCGTGGACGAATTGCAACACTTTGGGTTGGTCCCGGCAGCGGGATCATCTACAGAGAGTGCAACTGAAAATCGGTGACATGGCCGCCTGCGAGAATGTGTCTATCGCGACTGTGAACAGCATGTGCACGGAGGCGACATTCCAAAAACATGATTGCACGGTAAGTTTTGTTTCATTTTATCTTTGTTTCATTTAGCTTTGTTTGCTTGAGTTCTGTTAGTGCTTGAGTTCTGTTAGTGCAAAGGCGAAAAAGATGTCAATGAGCGAAGCTGTTCATTTCATTGAGAAGAACACACAAAACTTTTATTGGAAACAGTTCATGCCAATCTCCTTCAAGCAGCTTGCGGGTCAACATTTCGCTATCTGCTTTCAGCTGCGTACAGGGAGTTTGTCTTTTCGACTTGTATTCTTCAACCATTCTACATGGACCGCACTGTTTCGTAGACCAGTCCGTTATTGAATGCTCTTTCATCTACATCAACCCAAAAGCGAATCCCATCCACTCTTGCCTAGAAATCGGTCCGAGTCCATGCGCTATTCCCTCGTCAGACTTCAAACGAAACAGAAAAAACTGCTCCAAACTTGCCAAAGAAAAGTTGCACTTCTGTCTCTGAACAAATTTGTACTTCATATTTATTTTTACTTATTAAATTCTTCTTACAAAAGCTTACTTTTTACAAATAATTTAGACAAATATACAGATATACAAAATACATCTAGCTTAGATCTGTAGCAAGCAGAAATGTATTCATCGAAACAGTTCATAGACGCATAGATTTCCTCGTTCCAACTTTCTTCTCCTTCCCTTGACCACTTCTTACGGTGAGACGTTCAAATTTCGGTCGTTTCGAAGGCTGTTCACCGGATCTCTGCATTCCTGGAAACTCCCCAATGAAACAGTTCTGCCGTGTTACCCTCCCATATCCGTACTCGTCGAACAACTTCCTTTTGTTGCTCACTTTCAACAGGGGTTTACGAGTGTCCTCCTCCTTCAAACTTTTCATCAGTCCCTTGTAGTCTACACGCGCATGAAAGACAATCTGGGGGGAAGGAAACAGGACAAGGAAGTATTCCAGCGTTTCCTTTGTAAAAATGTACTTGAATTCATTGGAAATCTGAAGGAAGTTCTTGAATTCTGCTGGAATCCCAAGACTCTCTATAACTGAAAAGAGAAACAAAGAATGTAAGATGATGTTTGCTGGAGAATGTTTACATCACTTACCTTTATCGATGATTTCTTCGTATGTAGCTCCTGTTTTATATAAAATCTTTTCCAATTGACCACCGTACATCACTTTCAACGTCTGCTTCTGAGATTGAATCATTTTTCTGTTGTTTGAATTGCTGTTGCGTTTTAAAATTCGTCGCTTGTGCTGAATTTCAGGAAAAAATTGTTTTATTGTCTTTAAATTTAAGTTGCTTCAGAAATCTTCTAAAATCCGTTAAATTCTTTTACTTTTTCTCTGTTCTCAAACTACTTCCCAAAACGTTTCTATCTGTAATGAAGAATGAGTCCTGCTGCACTGGTTTATATACACCACCCAAAGGACGAAGGCACTCATAAAACCGTATTTCTTGAGCGGGACCAAAGCAACAAAGCTAATTTGTGATACTTATACACTCACTCATTCCTTGCACACAAACACAGGTACCAAATTGCCGAGTGGACTTCCACTCTAGCCCGCAGTCGAGCGGCAAATGAACAGTTAATTCACATATCGTTCGAACTAAATTCATAAACTCACTCAAAGTTGCTGTGGCTTGCACTCAAATGAAAGACGACGTTCATGAGTGCATTTCTCAACGGTCGGAGGGCGATAGAATTTCGTGTTCTGACACGTTCGCCGAACCCTCGAATTCTGTCCGACGAAATCAGAAGCCCACATCAGCTGTTTTTCTGTTGTTTTGTGGCTTGTGCTCATTTTTCTGTTCGTGAATTGTATGGAATTAAGTGAGTCACACTCCACGAGGTACTTGGCGCTAGAATGGGAGCGCGCGTCTGTACATAATTTACCTGCGCAACAGCAATGATGGGTCTAGGCAATAAACTGTTGACGACGTTAGATGTAAACAAACGGCAAGGGTGGATTTTGATAATCGATGACGTCAACGCGTCTGGAGTTTATCTTGTAGTTGGACATGATGGTACAGGCTGATTTTGGAATTACTATTTTATTGCCTCGACCTTTTTTGGTGTCAAACAAATTGCTTTTTCGGGCGGTGAGATTTGTTTTTTTTGTCTTTTATGGGAGGCAAATGTGGGTTTGTTTTGAAACAGTTTGTTTATGTTTATGCCAAATTCAGGGTTTCGATTTCTAGGTATTTGAGGTGCAATTCTAGCTAAGCAATCTAAGCATGTTTTTAAGAGGTATAACGGCATTTCCTTTCGTAAATTAGTTAAGTTCAGTCAACTTTAGCCCCTGAATGTGATCCCCAGTTATTCAAAATGCACCGGGTTGTAGCAATTAAATTAATTCCTAATTAGCCCGTGCTCTAAGCTCACAATTTTTTAAATTTTAAAATATTTACTGTTATTTTGTTGACAAACAAATCACTTAATATTTTCAACAATCCATGGAATGTCTGAACCCAAGCAAATGCAGTCCTTCTTGTTTTTTAAGTCAGAAAGGTACGGTTAATTTAGCTTCCAGAGCTTCCGTTGTCCTCTCTTTTGTGTAAAGTGTAAGAATTGATGGTTCTTCACGAGGATTGCGTTTGATTTGTCGGCACTAAGGATAAATCCTTAAGCTTCGTAATGCTGTTCGATCAAAGATGAACTATTGGACAGCAAAAACTGTATTTTGTACTTGCGTCATTTATCTGAGGACCACCTCGTGTGGTGGTCCTAAGCAGAAGCTTATCCATCGTCGTGAAAGCTTTTACAATTGACTGATTTTGTTTTTGTGCTTATCCAGAGCTATAATTATTAATTGTATGGAGCGACAGTCCACAGACTAAACAGGGCCTAACTTGCTCATCAACTACTCGTGTTGTGCGCGCTACTGTTCTCTCACGAATAGAAGAAGCCTACAGTTAGTTTTGCCGACTCCGAACGTTGAAGTTGAAGAAGATTTTTCTTAGACAGTTATTACTCTTTTGGGTATTGTCAACAGCTCGACAGATGTGGTCCCGTGAAAAATTCGAGGTGTTAAGCCGGGAATTGAACCGAAACTTTCGGCGTGTGAGCGTCGCACTCTACCCATTTCGCCACAGCGGCCACTATGCAGAGAAGAACATCTAGAATAAACGATCGATTCTACATTTATTAGCAAAACGCGATCTCGGTCTCGTCATTTCGAAGCTGTAGTGTTAATGGGTTTTCAACAGATTGGCAAAATATGGAGTTATACGTTTTCATTTCCATTCCTGATACTGTTTCCTACTACTCCAGATGATGTGCCTGGATTTATCAATCACCTGAATTAAAATCACATTTATTATAAGTGTCGACGAAGTCACTGCCGAAACCAAAGTCTAAGACGTTGAAAAAACACGACTGGTAGTGACAGCTTTCCCAGAGGCGCGACAGTCCACTACAATTCTGTCGACTCTTTCATTGATAGCGCAGAGGTTAGTATATTGTGCAGGCTTGAAAAAGATTGTAAATTTTACTTACTCAGAATTGGTAGTAAATGCACTTTCCGGGCTCAGTGTGAAGTTGCATTCGCATCAGGGACAATGTGGGATTTGTTTTTTTTTTAGTGATCACCTGCCTTAATGGCTTATACCACGAAGTCCATTTTCCCAAGAGTCGTAGATAACGAAAGACTAATTGCCTTAGTTGCCCAAGTACCAAATTGAGAGCATGCTTGAGGGACAAACACCCTACCTTGGTTTGATCTTCCTAAAACCTCTGCCGCTCTCTAGGTCGCAGCTCCCGGTTGAGAATTCAACTCCACACTGTGCCGAGAAAGTCACCTAACCGCCTTTCCTATTTTTTTGGGTAAACAAGCAACTAGACAAATCATTACAGTACACTAACCTCGACTCGAAACCACAGCCACCACGACAGTCCCACAAGGCGGCCTACCGCTCGGTTCTGAAACCGAAGTTCCAGGGGCTCCTCTCTTGTGGCAACAAAATACAATAATAATAATAATTGTTTGAACCTAGCTATCTCATCAACTACTCGTGTTGCATGCGCTACTGTTCTCTCACGAATAGAAGTGATCTACAGTTTTTTACCGACTCCGAACGGCGAAATTTGAAAAGCTTTCTTAGACAGTTATCACTCTTTTGAGTGTTGTCAGCAGATCGACAGATGTGGTCCCGTGAAAAATTCGATGTGTTGAGCCGGGAATCGAACCTAGACTTTTGAGAGCGTCGCACTCTACCCACTACACTACGGCGGCCACGGCAACAAAATACAGTCTCTGGTAAAGCTGTCACTTCCAGTCAGGCTCCCTCAAATCCTGGGTCTGCTAGCCATCATCCCGCCACAAGATGGTCTCTTAGTGTTTCCGTTGACACTATACCAGGTATACCGGTATGAAATTTTGAAAATAAAACACTAATGATTCAGCTTACTTTTTATTGAGGGTATACGTATACCAGGTATACCGTTTTTTTTTTTTGAAAATAAAACACTAATTATTAATGGGAAAGTAAAAACATTTTATTCAAAGTATTGACCATTGTTTTCTACATATTTTGTCCACCTCTTTGGCAATTTGTGAATACCACGCCAATAAAATTCTTCGTCTTTTAAAGCAAACCAATCAGACACCCAATTTTCGACCTCCTCGTAGGAATCAAAGTGATGCTCAGCCAATGCGTGTCCCATCAATGAAAACAGATGGTAGTCGGAAGAAGCCAAGCCTGGTGAATACGGCGGGTGGAGTAGCTGCTTCCAGCCAAGTGTTTTGATTGTATCCTCAACCGGTTTTGCGTGTGTGCAGGTGCAAAACCGATTTTCTTTCGTGTCTTTGAAGCAAAATTTCACAAGTGTTTTTCCGGTTTTCCATCTGTCTTTCATTCAATTCATGTGGCAAACATTTTCCACACTTTTGGATCTTTCATATAGCTTTTAAATGGTCAGAAATTGTTTGTTGTGCAACATTTAACACTGCTGCCATTTGCTTTTGACTCAAAGTGTCATCTCCATTCAATATCGTTTGCAATTCGGCGTCTTCAAACTTTTTTGGTGGTCTTCCACGTTCTTCATTTCTCACATAAAAATCATTATTTCTGAACCGTTGAAACCATCTTCTGAATGCTGCTTCTGATAGAGCATGATCACCATATGCTTCGACAAGCATTCGGTGCGACTCTGCAGCACTTTTCTTCAAATAAAAACAAAAAATTAATGCTTTCCGCAAATCATCACATTCTGGTACAAAATTCGACATTTTTAATGAAACACGATGAAAATATATGATGTTGTCTGTTCAATGACTTGATGTACACTAAATATTTTTTTCACACATGTCATAGCAAACAAAAAAAAAATAAGGGCTCGTTCACAACCAATGTTACGGATGTGATGTTTTATTCACGTGATTCATAATTCATCCAGTCACATCACCTGCAGTCGCGTCAGGAATTATCACTCCAACTTGGCTTGAATCCCTATCAAGGTGGAGGGATAGGGATGGAGTGATTGGTCATCAAGGATGGACTTAGGTTGATTTCCTGGGCAGTTAAGCCGTCTACTCCTGTGTTATCTCCGAACTTCGTGGTATAGGACCAAAACAATGCCAACCGCTTCCAAAATTGAAATTCTCTGGTCTTTTAAAGTATTTGTCCTAAAGCAAACGACTAATAATAATAATTGTTGGCCTTACAGTCCAAAGGAGGACCAGGGTCTAGCTTGCTCATCAACTACTCGTGTTGGGCGCGCTACTGTTCTCGCACGAGTAGAAGGGACCTACAGTTTTTTGCCGACTCCGAACGGCGAAATTTGAGGAGCTTTCTTAGACAGTTATTACTCTTTGAGTGTTGTCAGCAGCTCCAAAGAGGTGGTGCCGTGAAAAATTCGAAAAATTGTTGTTGAGCTGGGAATCGAACCTATACCCTTCGGCGTGTGAGCGTCGCACTCTACCCACTACGCCACGGCAAGCAAACGACTAATTGACATAAAAACTGCACATTAATAGTTTCGACGGTCCAATAACGTACTGGACACAATTCTTTATAAGACTTAGAGGGAAGGTGTATTTAAATAACGAAGCATCAGATAAGTTAATGCATTCTCAAGCTCACGGCTCTTAAGACTTAAAGTTGCAATTCTCAGTTTAAATGCTGCTACTTCAAATGCGACCCGCTGGCGGCTTGGGGCTGGGCTGTCAAAGAAGAACAATTGTATGAGGTCTATATAGAGTTAATTTTAGTTTTGCTTTGAGCTTACATTCTGTTTGTTATACGGTTTTAAATAAATTGGCTGAAGCCACAGCTTCGTCGCGAATATTCTTGGACGCTCTTGAGAAGAGACAGAGCTTGGAGTTTATTGGTAATTCGGCGTATTGGTATTTGAGGAAAATTTCGTAATCATGAGTTACGGTGTAAGAGTTATTGAAGCTGAAAAGTGGCAATGGCCTGGGAATATGCAAAATGAAAGTTCAGCCCAGGAATTGAAAAAATTGAACAAATTGTACCATGTGGGAGAAGACAACACACGAACCAATTTTATACATTCCCTAATACGCTCACAGCTTTCAATATTATGTTGCTTTGCTTTAATTGCCTTGAATAATGATCTAGAACTCATCTTACAGTGCATCTTTTAAGAAAACTGTGGTCCAGACTTTTTGTTTTATGCATACGAGTGGCGTTCAATAAATTCTCGATATCGATATGAAGGAAAATGTGAATTCAATTTGAACTGTTTTTACTTTTCAATAGAATCTCCCCAAACATCAATACATTTGTTACATCTTGAGATAAGCTTTTTCAAGAAAATACATTTCCTCTTTCTCAACAAAATACCCATTTATTGCTGAATTGAGTTCTTCATCATCCGAAAATCGTTTACCACGAAAACATTTTTTCAAATCCGGAAACAGGAAATAATCACTAGGGGCAAGGTCTGGACTAGTTAGTAAGTTAGTTTAGTTAGTTTGACTTTTATTTTCAATAAATGTTTTACAATGTAAAGTTTAACCTAAGTCATTTATGGTTTGGCCTATGGCCGTCTACCAGGTTGACAAAATACATGCATACGTTTTACATTAAAAATCTCCATCTATGATACGTTTTCTATAACAAAGTGCTGCTACTGAATAATCGTATAAGGCCTTCCATCTCTTTTCTCCATTTAAGATGCACGTTACTTCATATTCGTCTAAAACAAGTTTTTCGAAAATTGCTTGTCGAAATTCTTTTAGAATCGGACAAACACCAATAAAATGTAAGATGTCCTCTCTCTTCCTCATGTTACATAGGTTACAAAGAATTGGTAAATCTGGTCTGTGGGGGATAAAGTTTAACTGAACGAGTTCTCCTCTCAGTTTAAAAATTGTGCTTATTTTTTCGATTGTGTGGCTGTCAAGGAAGTATGTTTTTTCATTTAAAAAATGGTTTAGTTTGCTGTAGTAGTTCCTAAACGGTGAAGATTCAGCTTCTTCGACATATTTGTCATATGTGTGTCTACCAAAATTCTCCAAAACAGAGTTAAATTTTTTTCTTAAAAGATGCGGAGGCTCGTCCGCCTCAATAGACAGATTTAGACCGCATTCAGAAGCTGTTTTTTTCCATTCCTCGCAAATGTATCCGTTTGTTCTAATTATACTTCTTAAAACTACGTTTGGTAATCTGCATTCGCTCATCTGTAGTATTTTTAAAATATAGTTGAAGTGCATTTTGATGGTATACAAGAGCAACGGAGGAGTTCCCGTTTCAATATGTAGCATATAGTTGGGGGTATTTTTTGGTAACCGAAAGATCTTCTTCAAAAAGTAGTGAAGGAATTTTTCCACACCATCATTGCCTTTGTAGCAACATACCTGAGCTCCGTAGAGCATTATTAAAGCTGCAGTTGAGTGGAATAAAGTTTGTTTTGCACTTTTCGATACATATTTATTTTTGAAGCAACGTTCCCAAATCGAACAGATAGCTCTTTTAGCAACAGCTAATTTTTCCTCAAAGTGTGGTTTCAAGTTTAAAGAGGACGATATTAGGATACCTAGGTATTTGTATCTGCATACTACCTCGATTTCTTCCCCGTCCAACTTTCACTTTTCCAAAGATGAGACGCGTCCCCCTGCGTTTCTGAATATCATCATTTTCGATTTACCAAGGTTTATAGTCAGATTCCAATTTTTACAGAAATCGTTAATCCTGTCTAGGTCTGGACTATAGGGTGGGTGTTGGATTTCTTCGAAACCACAATGTCGCGCAGCAGCCGTGGAAACTCGCGTCGTGTGAACAGGAGCGTTGTCATGAAGAAGCAACTCATCCGCTGCAAGTTTACCCCGTCATTTCTTTTTTATATTCTCCCGCAAATTATGCAAAGTGGAAGCGTAGGATGTGGTGTTGATGGTTTCACCTTTTTTTGTACTCAATGACCAAGATTTCGTTTGAGTCCTAAAAAACTGTGGCCATGAGCTTCTTGGCAGACTTTGAACTGCCACTGCATGGACTCTTTTTTGCTTTCAGGTTCATAGTGGTGAACACATATTTCGTCCCCAGTAACAATTCGATCCATAACTCACCGTAGATCAACTAATTTTACTCAATGTTGATGACGGTACCATCTCTGCCCTTACTTCGATACAGTGCTACCCTTACTTCTGCCCGGTAGTAAGCTTAAGTTGATAGATGATAGACATGCCGCCTGATGAGAGGTCGTCAATAGTACAGTTGCGACGCTTATACAAAGTCGATTTTCTCCGTGTCCTGGACTGGCTGTGGCCAGAAACTGAACCGGGAAAGGAATGTAGTCGGATTTTCACGGACGACTCCAAGACAACGGAGGGTTTTGGAGCTGGGGCCTTCGTGGAAAACGACAACATTAGACTTCACGCCTCCTTAGGTAATTTCGCGTCGGTCTTCCAGGCGGAAGCCTTCGCGATCCTAATGGCCACCAACTATATTGTGAAGAATAGTTGGAAGGGAAGAAGTATCTGCGTCTGCAGCGACAAGCTGTGCTCAAGGCCTTACTCAACCCTTTCACCACTTCCAAGATAGTTCAAGAATGCAAGTCTTCCCTTAATTTGGTCGGCAGGCTGAATTCGTTAAGACTTGTCTGGGTTCCGGGTCATCACGGGATCCTAGAAAACGAGGCTGCCGATGAACTAGCTAGGCTAGGTTCAGCAGAGGCATTCGTAGGGCCTGAATCCACCTTGGGACTACCCGCGTCCCTGGTCAGGGCCTCCGTCGATGGTTGGGTCTCTCTACAGCACAACCAGAGATGGCGTGACTCTCCAGGACGCAGGATGACCAAGAGTATGCTCCAAAACGTCAGCAAGAAATCCGCGTCTTTTCTGCTATCCCTAAACAGAAACGAATGCAGACGACTTGTCGGTGTACTAACGGGACACGCCTGTGGAGAAGACACTTCAGAGCACTTTCTCTGTCAGTGTCCTGCTTTCGCTCGTATCAGGTGGCAATTATTTGACGCTGATGTGATGCGAACTGAAAACCTAAGTTCTATATCACAGAAGCGCATTTTGGGTTTTCTTCAGAAAACCAAGAAATTACATTAAATGAAGGTTACTGCCTGGTAGCACAAGGGACCATTATTTGAGTCCTAGCGGTCCAGTGTAGTTTCTCCCAACCTCCAACAAAAAAAAGCTTAAGTTTCAAAAGGGACCAAAGAAGTCAAGTCATTAAACTCGAACTTGTTAACTTCGTCAAATGTCTCTTCTTCGGTTTCAACTTGTCTGCCAAAATAGTCCTTATGAACCTATCCATAACGTTTGACTTTCTTTTCGAATTGATTTTACCTCAAAATCCTCTTATTTTTCATTTCAGCAAGAAGAATTCTCCGGTGCTCCAGTGCAATGTATCATTCCAGGCACCAGCCAATGGGCCTTGGTTGGCATCTCATCGTGGAGAATAGCCTGCGGACCAACCGGAGTGGAACGGCCACGAATGTACGACAAAATCACATCCAACGCCGCATGGATTCGGGACACCATCAATTCGGGATAGCTCCAAATCGTCCTTAACAAAACGGGAAACCCAGCGTAATCCCTGTACATGTGTATTTTTGAGACAGTCAACTGTCTCACTAGCTGCTAGCATTTCCGAAAGCGAATGAATGGGCGTGTGAGTTTGCGTGTGTGTGTGTGCGATGTTAGAACCTTAAGATTATCCAGTGACTGAGACTCACAGTTAACCGAAATTAAGTTATTAACTCCCTCCATCAAAATAAAGGAAGAAAATAAAAACACAGAAATCCTTTGTTCTTTGTTTTTGCATCGATTTGAGAATGAATGTGCTGCCATTACTGTGTAATCCAATGCGTTAGGTAGGCGACCGCGAGAGCTTCAAGTACTTATTTATGCTCGAAATGTAAAGATTAATTTTAAATTTTGCTTTTATTGTTAGCCCTTAAGTTGAATCAGAGATATATGCAAATGTAATATATTCCGGTTAATTTTTTAAATGAATAAAAGTTGAAGAAGCCTTTTAATTTGTTTTTTGAAAGACCATTCAGGCCGCAACATGATAAGAGGACCAGATGTCCCCCGATGCACCTTGTTTCTTGTACATTACCCTGTCCGCAATAGAGGACGGTTGGGACTTGTAAAAGTCCCAAACAGCGGGAACTATTTTAAAGGCAGTGCTGTAATGTGGAAAACGAGGTGAAAAACGATTTTGTTAGCATTTGGTGATTACTTACTAAGTTTCTGTTTGCGGGAGCTGGTCCTTGCCTTCCTGGTATGCTTTAAGCAGGACAGCATGGGCCCTTGTCAGCTCTGTGTGATCGACGGGCTTTCCACACTCACAGATTCGACTGCGAATTTTAGCGAAAACTGGCTCCGACTCCCAACATTTGGCGATTTCCTTGGCACTTAGCTCAACTCCGTCCCCAAAAATTCGGACCTACAAAATGGTAAGTTGAATCGAAAGTTAAATAAGGCGACAAAATTCTTATGAAGATGACCTGCCAAACGTTCTCAGGACCATTCGGAAGACAACTGAACAGTGAGCTCTGAGTACCTTACTTTTTCTCATGCTCAAATACACGATGCGCATAAAAGAAACACTCTGTCCCAGCTTTCTATCCATCAGCAATCTTTAAACATACTCTTCTTCGATCAACGCCACAGTCTGAGGTGGACCTCGACCAAAAGTTTTATTGACTGCACCACCCGTTCCAATTTCTCTTCGCAATTGTGAAGCCAACATTGCTAATCAGAACAGGCCTTTAAATCCTTCACATAAAACAATGGGAGTGACATATTGGTATCACCCGCTCACAGCGTATCGGTTAAACCTCATAAGGCAGCTAATAAGCAACTTTCGCCGCGAATTGACCAAATGTTTAACTTCTGTGAAATCCTACAAGAGGAAATCGAGTTTTATACTAATAATAATAATTGTTGGCGTGGCAGTCCACAGGCGGACCAGGGCCTAGCTTGCTCATCAACTACTCATGTTGTGCGTGCTACTGTTCTCTCACGAGTAGAAGGGACCTAGAGTTTTTTGTCGACTCCGAACGACGAAGTTTGAGAAGCTTTCTTAGACAGTTATTACTCCTTGAGTGTTGTCAGCAGCTCGACAGTGGTGGTGAAAAATTCGAGGTGTTGAGCTGGGAATCGAACCTAGACCCTTCGGCGTGCGAGCGTCGCACTCTACCCACTACGCCACGGCGGCAGTTTTATGCTTACGCCACAAATATTCTGATGCAATGACATTTTTGAAAAACGCGATGCAGCGTGCAGTTTATTCACACAATTCCTGTTCCTAAATTATAGCTCTGTCAAGGAGGTCTAATAAAGAAAACCGACGAACTAATCAGTAGCCCAGCCGGACGGCAACGATAAATTTGTCATTTCAATTATGAGCAGAAAGCACAGCTTTCGACGTGGATTAACTCGATAACAGTTCAACGATGAACTTAATTCAATTTTTGGCGATGAAGCTCCATTAAGGACCAGTGTTTATCAATTATATGGTGAATTCACCCGAGGTCGTAGTTCAGTTCAAGACGAATTTCTTGAGGGTCGTCCAAAATCAGTTGTTGTTCCGGAAACCACTGATGCTGTGCGCCAACTAATACTGCAAGATCGTCATGTGACCTAGCGTGATGTTGATACAACCTTAGGCATTGGTGGGACCAGCATACATTCAATAATGCATGAACATTTGACCGTAAAAAAAAAATTTGTTCACGTTGGATCCCACACAATTTGTCAATCAATTAAGAAAGGCTCATGTCGATTGGTCGAAAGAAATACTCCAAAAATATGATCGTGGTGTTTCAAAACACGTCTATGACATCGTGACAGGCGATGAATCGTGGATTTACGCTTATGAGCCCGAAAGTAAACAGCAGTCGACTGTATGGGTGTTTCAAATTAAGCAAAATCCAACAAAAGTTGCTTGCGCACGAAGCACTTCAAAGCAAATGGTCGCCTGTTTTTTTTTTGGAAAAACTCAACACGTCGCAACCGTGCCACTACAACAACGCAGAACAGTCAATTCTGAGTAGTACACGACCATTTGTTTGCCAGTTGTCTTCCAAGAAATTAGGAAAACCAACCACCGAAGACGGATCACTCTTCACCACTACAATGCCAACTCTCACACATCGACTCATTGAAAAAACTCAAAGTTAAGAAAAAAAAGTACAATCACTTCACGCTCAAACTCCACTCTTTACAAATGCAAAATAAATACACAGAATTGACAATAGCTGTAAAAACTGTGAATCATAAACAAAAACAAGTCAACACACCACACCACATTCTGACTAGTACTCCAAAATGGGATTTCTTAAAACTAAGGACCTAATTATTAAGCTTTATGAGGCAAAAAGAAGCGTGCGGGGAATATGGGAAATAATAGACAGAAGTCTATTTGCTGCCAAAAAAATTAAAAAAAAGGGGAATAGGCCCAATGGAGAATTAAGCTAGAAGTAAATTTTCAAGAAATGGCGGTACCAAATCGACATCAGAAGATGCAGAAATCCGTAAATGTGTTTCTTTTCTAAAAAATTAATAAATGATCTGTAAGCTTGTTAAAATTTTAAAATTCTCAAGTACAAAATTCTAGTATTAATACGAAGGTTGTTGTTATATTTCGGGATTGGGCAACCCTAGTGTTGCAAACTGGCAACTGCCAGCTTTATCATAAAGTTTGACATTTTTTGTGGTTATACATACGTACTTAAAACATTTTGACGTACGAGCGCTATTTGTGTTGTTTACAGTAACCAAAAAATGGAATTAAATCGTAAAAAAATTTTGGTGCGATTACTTTTTACAATTTTCGGCGTGGATTAACTCAACAAGAATATACTTCACAGGATTATTTCTGCAGTCAGTCTTCATTTACAATTACATTACATTCAAATAAGATCACTCAACAACAGTGCATCGATGATTCTTCACTTTTTGGCGATGAAGCTCCGTCAAGGACCAGTGTTTATCGGTATGGTATGGTGAATTAAACCGAGGTCGTAGTTCACGCCAAGACGAAATTCGTGAAGGTCGTCCAAAATCAGTTGTTGTACCGGAAACAATTGATGCTGTGCCCCAAATGATATTGCAAGATCGTCATGTGACCTATCGTGAGATTGGGACAACCTTAGGCATTGGTGGGGTCAGCATACATTCAATATTGCATGAACATTTGACCGTAAAAAAAATTTTTGTTCGCGTTGGAAACCACACAATTTGTCAATCAATTACAATAGGCTCGTGTCGATTGGTCGAAAGAAATACTCCAAAAATATGATCGTGGTGTTTCAAAACACGTCTATGACATCGTGACAGGCGATGAATCGTGGATTTACGCTTATGAACCCGAAAGTAAACAGCAGTCGACTGTATGGGTGTTTCAAATTGAGCAAAATCCAACAAAAGTTGCTCGTGTACGAAGCTCTTCCATGCAACCCTCAGTCGCCTTTTTTTCGGAAAAACTAGACATGTCGCAACCGTACCACTAGAACAACGCAGAACAGTCAATTCTGAGTAGTACACAACCATTTGTTTGCCAGTTGTCTTCCAAGAAATTAGGAAAACCAACCACCGAAGACGGATCACTCTTCACCACGACAATGCCAACTCTCACACATCGACTCAAATAACTGCACTTTAAAGCACTCAAAACATCGATTTAATGAGTCATCCTCCGTATATTCTTGACTTGGGACCAAATGACTTCTTTCCATGCGTAAAAAATAAAACGAGAGGTCAACGTTTTTCGACACCTGAAGAAGCGGTTGATGCGTTCAGAATGCGTGTTTTAGAGACACCTCAATCAGAGTGGCAAAACTGCCTCGTCAATTGGTTCAAACGCATGCAAAAGTGTATAGATCTTAATGGGGAATATTTTGAAAAACAATAAAGATATTTTCGATGATTAATATTTTTTTTTTGTTCTCTAATCCCGAAATATAAGTGGCAACCCTCGTATGCATGTATACCAAAAATAAAAACCCCCGAAATAAGAGTTAAACTGAACGTCTGCGTACAACGGAAAAAAATCATGAACACTAACTTCAAAATCAAATTATCTAGGCATTATAGCATGTATCGAAGTGATTGTTGTTTTATTTTATGCATTAAACATTCTTCTTTCGAATACATTTTTATTTTTTGTTTAATTTTTAAGAAAGAGCACAGTATATACTATTTCTCATAGGAATAAATAAAATAGCACACTGCGTACTTTGCTTTGGATGCTGTACAACCTTAAAAATCAGTTGCTTACATTTCCCAAGTCCGAATGCTCAGACGCAGATGTCGCAGACACACCATAACCTCCAAAAGTATGCTTAAGAACGTAACAGTGGTGGATTGGGGGAAAATAACAGCTTTCTTCTTCTTGTGGCGTTACAGTCCGGGGTGGACCTGTGCGCTACAGTCCGGGGTGGACCTGTGCCTCAACCAACATGCCTCTCTAGCCAGCACGATGTTTCGCTAGCTGCCAACAGTTGCGCACTCCAAGTTGGTTGAAGTCCTTCTCCACTTGTGTGCACCACCTTAGCCTAAAATAGGTCGTAGACATACCATAACCTCCAAAAACATGCTTTAAAACGTAATAGTTGTGGAATGGAGGAATGTAACAACCTAAGACACAAAAAATTGGGTGTATTTCATTCCTAGACGTCCAAGAGGGGTACTACAGAGAAAAGGTTATTCAACAAGCTACTAGAAAACATACATTTTTTTCTGTACTCTAAAGATGTTGGACCAGGTATACCAGTATGAAATGAGTGTGTTTTTTTTGAAAATAAAAAACTAATTATTAATTAAGTATTGGCCATTGTTTTCTACACATTTTGACCACCTTTTCGGAAATGTGTGAATACCACGCCGTTAAAATTGTTCGTCTTTTAAAACAAACCAATCAGACACCCAATTTTCGACCTTCTCGTAGGAATCAAAGTGCTGCTCAGCCAATGCGTGTCCCATCAATGAAAACAAATGGTTGTCGGAAGGAGCTAAGTCTGGTGAATATTGCGGGTGGAGTAGCTGCTTCCAGCCAAGTGGTTTGATTGTATCCTCAACCGGTTTTGCTAGTGTGCAGGTACATTGTCACGGAGCAAAATTACCTTGTCGTGTCTTCTGGCCCATTCTGGTCGTTTCTCGATCAATGTGTGGTTCAAATTGATCATTTGTTGTCGGTAGCGATCAGTATTAACGGTTTTACCAGGTTTTAGGAGCTCGTGGTACAGTACACCTTTCTGGTCCCACCAAACACACAGCATTGTCTTCTTGCCGAATCGATCCGATTTTGCAGTCGATGTTGATGGTTGTCCCAGATTACCCCATGATTTTTTCCATTTAGGATTCTTAAAATAAATCCATTTTTCATCGCCAGCAGCAATCCGATGCAAAACCGATTTTCTTTCGTGTCTTTGAAGCAAAATTTCACAAGTGTTTTTTCGGTTTTCGATCTGTCTTTCATTCAATTCATGTAGCACTCATTTTGCACACTTTTGGATCTTTCATATAGCTTTTAAACGGTCAGAAATTGTTTGTTGTGCAACATTTAACATTGCTGCCATTTGCTTTTGACTCAAAGTGTCATTTCCATCCAATATCGTTTGCAGTTCGGCGTCTTCAAACTTTTTTGGTGGTCTTCCACGTTCTTCATTTCTCACATCCAAATCATTATTTCTGAACCGTTGAAACCATCTTTTGCATGTTGCTTCTGATAGAGCATGATCACCATATGCTTCGACAAACATTCGGTGCGACTCTGCAGCACTTTTCTTCAAATGAAAACAAAAAATTAATGCTTTCCGCAAATCATCACATTCTGGTACAAAATTCGACATTTTTAATGAAACACGATGAAAAAATATGATGTTGTCTGTTTAATAACTTGATGTATACTAAATATTTTTCACAGATGTCATAGCAAACAAACAAAAAGAAAATAAGGTCACAACAAATGTTCTCTATCGAGACATTTCTATCTTGACGTTCATTTCATACCGGTATGCCTGGTAGTCTTTTGCGTGTATTTTTTATAAGTTCTTAGGAAATAGTTTTTTTTAAAAACATTATTCCATGGAAACTAGATGAATTATAATATTAAAACTCAAGGGTTAGCAAAATGTCTTACTGGCCGCCATGGCGTAGTGGATAGAGTGCGACGCTCACACGTCGAAGGGTCTAGGTTCGATTCCCAGTTGAAACTCCTCGAATTTTTCACGGCACCACCTCTTTCGAGTTGCTGACAACACTCAAAGAGTAATTAGCTTCTCAAACTTCGCCGTTCGGAGTTGGCAA
This sequence comes from Eristalinus aeneus, assembly GCA_955652365.1. Taxonomy (NCBI): domain Eukaryota; kingdom Metazoa; phylum Arthropoda; class Insecta; order Diptera; family Syrphidae; genus Eristalinus; species Eristalinus aeneus. Next base: position 57,107,970 of record OY019132.1, read on the forward strand.
AAAACTGATGGTCCCTTCTACTCGAGAGAGACCAATAGCGCGCACAACACGAGTAGTTGAGCAAGCTAGGCCCTAGTCCCCCGATGGACTGTCGCGCCAACAATAATTATTATTATTACTAAGCAAAATGTCTAATACTTAAAATAAAACAAAATAACACTGATTGCATGCTATAATTACTAAAACATTTACGTTTGAATTTCATATTTTGTTACTTCTCTTTGTATGCAGATTTACTGCCAAGTGTACACACAATGTGGGAGAATTTTTTGGTTGAAACATTGTTCAATGACATGCTGGAATTTTTTAACAAATTTGAATAGATTTTAAAATCAACGAACTGCTTTGAATTAACATGGAACGCTGATTAATGAATTTTTATCATATAGTATTACTCAAAAACGTGACGCGCCGTTAAAGAAATCGCCTCATATTATGCACTCGCAATTAGGCAGAATGAATAGAGTGAAATTCGAACAAAATTACTCAAACGAACTCTTTCTACATTAAATGTGTCGTTAATTTGGAACTTCACTCAATTTGCTCAATTTCATTCCGTTAATTTGAAGTTCTTGTGAAAAGAAATCGACTCGTTTACAAATGATACAAATTGGCAAATAGAACGCTTTTAAACGATGTGTTGATGAGGAAATAATTGTGAGGTACATGCACAGCTAGCAAAAACAAAATGAACACACAAAAGTGAAAATGTGTCACTTGGAGTTGCGTTTTGAGGGTAATGTGCTCCGGAATATCCATTTCTGCGAGCGTTTTATAAAAATTTGTAATTGTATATGTTTGTGTTCACATTAAATGATTGCGGAACCATTGGCTGAATACAATTTTCGAAGAATCAGTGACTAGCATGCTACCAAGAAAATTAGGTGAGAGAATTCTGTTGCATGAACACAATTGTTACTTACAGTCACTCACATTAATATTCAGGCAGAGAGTTTTAGAACATACAGTAATCACAAGATTTCGCTATAAAACAAAAATAAAGATCATATGTACATACTTAAATTTTTTTTCAGTATACTTAAGAATACGTAAGGAGCATAAATCGTATAAGAACTCAAAAAAATTTTGTATAAAAGTAACAAAAAAATAACATTTATATGTAACATTACATAAATTGAAGTCACAAAAATATTCCTGTAAATAATGCATTTATTAAAAAAAGAAAACAAAAAAATATGAATATTTTGTGGGTTTGTGGGTAATCCTTTTTGTGGCACTCTTTAATCTTCGAGGCATTGAGGACACCAATTTTTTTGTATGTGCTTCTCCTATTTTGTGCCATTCGTCGCGAAGAACAGTTTTAAGTTGGGTCTTATTGATGATGCCATATTTTCGAACCTTTAGTTCCAATTGAATTCCAGAGATTTTTTATGGGGTTCATGTCTGGCGATTGGGGAGGAGGATTAAGCACTTTTGGACAGTGATACAGTAGCTAAGTCTTAACAATAACAGCGGCGTGTTTTGGATCATTGTCTTGATAAAATTTGCGACGCTCACACGCCGAAGGGTCTAGGTTCGATTTACGGCTAAATACCTCGAATTTTTCACCACATCTTTCGGGCTGCTGACAACACTCAAAGAGTAGTAACTGTCTAAGAAAGCTTCTCAAACTTTGCCGTTCGGAGTCGGCAAAAAACTGTAGGTACCTTCTACTCGTGAGAGAACAGTAGCGCGTACAACACGAGTAGTTGATGAGCAAGCTAGGCTCTGGTCCACTGTGGACTGTCGCGTCAACAATTATTATTATTATCTACTTCAAGTGCCACCTATCTCTCAATAAGATATCCAAGCACTTCAAAAACCACTATAAATGAGTGGCGGGGTGACAGTGATTTACAGGTGAACTGCGAAGTGAGCCAAATCAATTGTGCTACAATGAAGCACCTTCTTAAAGCACACACATGAGCGAGCAATACAAAAGCCAGTCGGAGAGCCCCACTTGTGTCACTACAGCTGATTTCTAAACACTCCCAATGCCTTGGTTAAACAAAATACACATGCGGACCGTGATTTGCGTCCTACAGGCCCTTGGAATAGACGCCTGTAGACTTGGAAAATCTCACAATCACTTCAGATGGAGATGCAGACGCGTGGAAGGCGTCGAATTCGTCTCTAATTCCCTCCGTGACTCTCAAACTTCAAGCTCAAAGGAGCACATAGGGAAATACTCTTTTTACAATCTCAATGCTCTAAGTAGTCTCAACGAACTTTAATCTCATAATAGTTTAAAAGACAATATTCGAAATGGCTGTCTAAGTATTGTTGCAATTATTCGTAACCTATCCTTACCAATAGAAAAGAAAACGAAAATCAACTTAGAAGCGATTGAAACGGTTGTATTGCTGAAAAACAAATTCCGTACTTAGTGCCATTTGTTATTATTTTGAAGAGTATGGCGTACACAAGTGGAGATGGGCCTCAACCAACATGGAATGCGCAACTGAAGGCAGCTGGCGGTGATTGTGCTGGCATGCTGTTTGAGGCCCAGGTCCGGAGCGGACTGTAGCGCTACATGTTGAAAAAGAAAGCATTTTGAAAGGCATGTGGGTACTTTTTTATCGAAGGTTCATGGGTCACGAGCAGCGCAAGTTGGCTTCGAATTCGGTTTCTTTGTTAAGCATACATTAAGTGTGTTCCCGTACCCAAAAAACAACACAATGTCCGTTCCCGTATACCGAAAAAATGGGTTTTACGTCAAATAAGCGCTCTCTCGAGAGAATAAAATACTTCCCCACCCTGCCCATTTAAACGCAAGAAAATTTTGGAGGTAGGTTGTTGTTTTTCTGTCAAATTAATTGGTGTGCGTACAGAGATATGTGAGCATTGACTCATTAGGTTCGTTCCAATTTTTCTGAATTTCTGCGAATGTCAACGAATTTGCCCGAAAAACTACGAAAAACGTTCCATTAGATGATTTTTTCGTAGAGGAGAGAGTTCACGAGAGAGCAAAATATTTCCCCTCCCTACGAATTTCTGCCGAAGAAAAAATTATGGGCAGCAGCGGGGCAGCAGATGGCTGTCAAATCGAAAATAGAAAAACCTCTGACATCTCATATGTCTGATAGCTGTTTACAAATTTCTACGAAACGTCGTTTCACAATTTTCGGTAGAGTTAGTCTCTGCAAAAGAGATTTTTACCCAAACTACTCAACTACGAATATCTGTACACAAATCAATTGGAACAGACACTTGGTTTAGAAGCGTTCCCGTAATTTGCCTCTTTCTGAGAGAGAAATTTACCTCGCATTCATTAACAAGTGACATACTTCAGAATGTGGTACAGAAATTACTGGGACACGTCTATTTTCTTGGATTCTGACTGAGTTAAATTTTAAGGTGACACTATTATTTTGTCTTTTATTTTGCCATAAAACATTCATCAATGACAGAAGTGCCAAATTTAAAATAAAAACAGTAGTACCTCCCGTATATTTTGCCAAAATTGAATGCACTTTGTGGCTGATCTGAAATGTCTTTCAATTCTACTTGATATAACCAAGGAGTTTTATATACAACCGCAAATACCTTGGAATAGACTAGAGGATAAAACTGGCCTAAGATGATTATCTCGTTCATTCCTTCATCTCTGCTCGATTTTAAGTTCCGTTTTGATGGACAGACATTAGGTCTGTTCCAATTCATTTGTGTACAGAAATTCGTAGTTGAGTAGTTTGGGCAAAAATCTCTATTGGAGAGAGTAACTCTTCCGAAACTTTTCGTAGAAATTAAATGTTATGTTGAATGTAAACAGCTATCATGAAATGTCAGAAGTTTTCTTATTTTCACTTTGACAGTCATCTGCTCCCCACAGATTTTTTATTTTGCAGAAATTCGGGGAAATATTTTACTCTCTCATGAGCTCTATCTTCTATGAAAAAATCAGTAAATGCAACAACTTTTGAGAGTTTTCCGGCGAATTTCGTCAACATTCGTAGCAATTCAGGGCAATTGGAACAGACCTTTAACGTATTCGCTGTTCAAATAAAAAACGTTTGGAATTCCTAAATAAAGTCTGAATATTTTTATATATCGACTACGAGTACTTCACTTTTGTATTTCCAAGAACTTATACAAGCAGTTGTAGTTGAAGGGTATTGGCATTTGGAGTGGAAAAAATATCTCCACCTACGAACAGAGTTCCTTGTTTTCTCTAAATATATTCAGAAATATTTCCGAGATCAAGTCAATCAAAAACAACATTTGAACACTCTCTCAGCCAGGCAATTATTTTTTACATATCGAAATGATAATTAATCAGGGAATGTGACCTGTAATAATGAAAATACCAGTTGTCAACATTTACCTGCCACAACGATGATTCATTTTCAAACTGAAGTTTTCCGAGAAAAAGGGTGACGGAAACTTTCGAATTCTCCTTGATGTTTGAATATTTTCGGCTGTTTCTTTCAGTGACGAACGTTGCATGCCCGTCAGTGACACCACGATATTCAACGGTGCGATTCAAAACACCGTATTCACTGCAATGTCAAGATTTCAATGTTATGTTAGTACTTGAGGCGTGCGTTTACAGAGTACCTATCAATTGTGGCGATGTTCATTGGCAGGAAGCTGCCAGTGGTCGCTTTTAGAAGCTGCAAGAAAAACTGCATTGGATCCCTCGGAGGGTTAGTGATGGCACACAATTTGGATAACGCCTGGAAGTGCGAGTAAATGTTGTTCATCATTTATAGCTTAGCTTTGAGATTCAATTTATTTGTAGACGCGTGGAATACGCTTGTTATTTACCTCCATTCTTAGAACAGTATTGACACAGGAAACTAGTAAATGAATTGATATTTATCTAACAGGCGAGAGATTAAGATTGAAACCACACAGGAATTAATAAGCGGTTGTTTTGAAATTGAACTCAACTAAAACTCGAAATTGAAAAGGAATTTTATAACCTCGATTTAAAAACACGGCGCGTGAAAAAAAGGTTGTTTGAAAAGAAAGACGGTATTGCGTGGGAACGTCCAGAGCAAGTGTGCTGTGAGTTTTTTCGAAATAAGAATTTGTGAAACCTTCACCGAATCTTGTCAAAGCAGTTCATATCTTATCAACCGCAGCACTGTGGTGAGAATTCACAGCTAAGGGCAGTTTTCAATTTGTTTACTCCATACTTCTGCTAAGTGTAATAAAATCCTCGTTTCGTCGTTTTTCTGCCTGGCCAACCGCGAATTTCTCATACAAGCGATAAGTTTCCAAAACTGCGCACTGGTTTATTTGTTCATTTGGATTACTGATAAGGTATTTAAACGAAAACAATTCAATTATTTTCACTTAATAAGCAAATTCAAGGGTCTAACTGTTTTGCGACGATAGCTGTGTGCAAATATTGACTCATTGCATTTATCGGTTGCAAGTGCTTGAAACTTTGCCGCCGATGAGTGAGAGTTCAAGTTATGAAAGCCATACATTCTACAGCTACACAGACCTTATGATCGTTTATTGGGCTGCCGATTAAATTGACTTTTCTTACTTTCGGAACCACTAGGACCTCTTGTTTAAGTTCGGGAATTAAAATTCTTTGAAAGCATGGATTGGATGGCTGTTGTTTGTGTTTAAGAGATCATGAAGGCAGTTCCACCGGACTGAGGTCTGATCATTGCCCTCCCGATAGAATTCACTTCCGCCATTGTTTTTAATGGGAGCAACTTATTTTTCTTCATTTTTATTAAACGTAAAATTAAGAATTGCTTGCTACAAAAAATAGCTCTCCAAACCAGTGTCATCAAATTGTGCGACAGAAGACGCCATCTTATTTGTCAACAGTAGAATCGCAGTAAGATGTTGCTACATTCACAAATTCAAGAGTTGAAGAAAGAGCTGAAGTCAGTCTAAACACCAGTATAAAAGAAATGCATTGCGTTCTTGACCATTTGGTATACCAGCCTGTTTCACAATACTTCGTTGGTGCGCCCGGTTTACATCAATTCACCCAACAAAATAATTTTTATTCAAAGGACGGTTTAAATCAGACCAATTGGCATCCAGGCTTCTGTTCATTTAAACGGTTAAGGGAAGAAAACAATCACAGTAAGAAAATTTTATTAAATAAAAATCGTCACAAATCCATGAAACACAACGTTACAGGCATTCTTCCGTTTCTAAGCTGCAACATGGCTTAGAGTCCAGAAGTGGTCATTTCTTCCTTGTTTCTTGTACATTACCCTGTCTGCAATGGATGACGGTTCACACTTATAAAAGTCCCAAACTGTCGGAATCACTTTAAAACCAGTACTGGGGAGTAGAACACATGTAAAATATGTCAACTATTTAGAAGAACTCACTAAGTGTCTGTCTGCGGAAGATGGTCTTCTCCATCTTGATACGCCTTGAGGAGATTTGCGTGCGCTTTACTCAGCTCTGCGTGATCAATTGGTTTTCCGCACTCGTTGATTCTGCTCCGAATCTTTGCGAAAATCGGCTCCGATTCCCAGTGTATGCTGAGCTCATCCGGATTAAGTTCAAATGCTTCACCAAAAATTCGAACCTAAAAGGATATACAACTTTACGAAGTTTAGAAAAACCGGTTTTGGTGTGGATCTTAAACCAAGTCTTACCTGCCATGTAGAAGGGTCTTCCGAGAGGTATAGTTTTCCAAAGAAGAATGTGACTGAAACTTTGCGATTCTCCTTAATGTTCATGTACTTTCGACTGTTCTTTTCAGTTATGAACGTGACATGATTGTCAGTTAATCCGCGGTAGTTAACGGTGCGATTTAACACACCGAATTCACTGAAATAGAAAGAGGTATGGTCTGGAATCACTCGTAAAAATTTTCCTAATCTTCATTTTTCCCCATAGCACAAGCAACAAACGTGTATAAACTATAAGAATATTAGCTGTTAAAATTAGTGCTGAAAAGTGTTTTTAAGGTCTGTTTGAATTTTCTAATTTCGTTCCCTGCTTTTTAAAATTAGTGATGGTATATTCGCTCTTGTAAAGGTACGAAAGCTTATCAGTTTCTTATTCACGAATTGGCTGCGGAGAGATATTATTATAAGACACGACTCCCTCAGAGCCCGACAACATTTGATTTGATCCTTGGCAGACGTGAAGCACATATCACAAAACCGCGTCTTTCTCCGTACCAAAAACAATATTCATTATTCCTAAATTTACAATGTACACTGAACATTTTACATTGTACAGGACATGTTTATTCATTCAATATGTCAATTACCTGTCAACTGTGGCAACATTCATCGTCAATGACTGATTCACTAGCTCCAAAGCCGCTAGAAGCTGCGAGAATAGCTCCACCGGATCCGAAGGCGGATCACTTATCAAGGACAAACTTGATGGTATCTGTAAAGCGAATTTTACAGTTCTTTGAGTAGTAAATACCATGTTCAGCCATCACCTCCAACGACATGGGACTTTGTGCTATGGCTGCTTTTTTAATTTCTGAACAACTTTTAAGTTATCATCATTTCTTTTCGACTTTTGATGTCGATTCTATCCTGTCGGCGAATGTAGAGAGTGTTGTTGTCGTCAAAATCAGAGGAGGAGGAATTAATTGTGGCTGCCTTTTATTAGGGTGATCAAATCTTAGCACCAGACAACTGTCAATAAAATCGTGAGGATGAAATTCTTGATTTTAGAGAGACACTTAATTCAATTACTTACTAATTCAATTTACGCTTGTGCAATGATTTCCCGGAGACTTTGTGGTGCTTGAGAACCTCTGTTCGCCAATATTCACGAAACGAATATATCACCTTTCTTGATGATCCAATGCACTTGAATGAGAAATTTTGAAAACTTTTCAAATCTATTTTAATCCACTGACTTCGAATACCGGCGAAAAAAAGGAACCAAAAAAAAAAAAAACAAACATATCTCTCGCCTAGATGTCAGCGCTTTCTAATCAAATGTCAAATACATTCTTCTTCGATTGACATGTGTTTGACAGTTGGCGGTTGTGGCTACGAGAAGTAGTCTTCGTTTGGAAAAGTGCCGAGAAAAGTGATTTTTCCAAACGAAATCCTAGAGCCAGTTGCAATAATTTTCGAATCATGTAATCGCGCAAATCTACGTCTTAATTCAGCGACACTTTGGCTAAGGAACACAACAACAAAACTCACACTCAAACTACAAACCGCAACATGACTTCGATTTTGGACATGAGAACCCAAAGTGCTCCTAGCACCTTTGATTATTGGTCACAGGAGATTAGCAATTTCTTTGGGCCCCTCAAGTACTTACTGAATAATGCTCGCTTTGAACTGCTCCTCAAGGATGTGAACGTTAACTATTTACTGAATACGGTCTTTTGGATATTTATTATGTTCTCAATTGGTTTCTGGGGATTCTATCACATGTTTGACGTAAGTTTTTCATCTATGCGCAGCAGTGTATTTCGTGGAAGTTTGTGTTTTATTTATTTTTCCTTATATTTGTTCGTTTTGCTGTGGCGGCAGCATGTGCATAGCTTTTGCTTGTATAGTTGTGTCAGAAATCAGCTGTTTGTGTGTTATCAGTAGGGAGTGATGTGTTGTTGAGGTTTGACGAGTAGATGGCGGGTTGATCGTTTATTGAAAAGCGGAAGCTGTTAATTTTAAATCTCTTTTCAGATTTTCTTCAAATCACCGAATATAAAATTTTACAAACGCAGGCAATTCGCACGTTCGCTCTGGAACATCGCCTTCTACGCGGCATCGACAGTGTTTCTTTATTTCTATAACGAGTACATGATCTCGCCACAATTGGTCAAGAACGCCGGACGCCTCTTTCCCACCTATGAGAACATAATTTTTTACAAGTCCCAATCCTGTGAGAAGTTTCAGTTGTACTCTCTATTCATCATCACCTTCTTCCTCCACGGTGCTATGCTGGACGCCCGCGAGAGTGATTTTTCAGAGGCTGCTTCAAAGACATTGTACGCATCGGCGCTTGTTGCCATCATTGGATACAAGTTAGAACGATTACATTTTCAGTTGCAGACAGATGAATGAAGTTTTCTCTACTTTCAGGTTCGAGAACTATTTTGTTGGTTTGAATTTGAACCTGGGCGTCTACAGCGTGATTACTGAATGTTTGTTCCTCCTGGCCTTGCAAAGCTCCCAACGTAACCGCTTAGTTTACCAGGTTTTCCTTGGACTACGAATTGCATCTTGGTAATTAGACATCGTGCTGAACTATGCGCTCGATAATTCATTGATGGGAATTGCTTCCATTTGCAGGTCTCATGTATTCATTAGTTTGCTTCCTTTCAAATACCTTGTTCCAACTCTATTTGCTAAGAATTTCAAACCTCTCCTAAACATCGTCATTTGGCTTTGGTATGGCCTCTCTATATGGAATTCACCAGTACTGCAGTATTTCTATCACCAAATCTACCATAATTCTCCCATTGACTGCTCTGGCGAGGGTTCTGCTGCAAAGTAATCTAACCCCAAATTTATATTCTGCCACCGCATTTGATTAACCCTCTTTTTCTAACACAGATGTATTCTCCTCAAGGATTCGAATGAACACCGTCACTTTAAGGCTCTGAAGAAGGCCTACTACGAGGTGAAGTTGGCTCACGAGAAACTGACTGCTTCCGCAACAGCGAATTCCGGCACGGAGAGTTCATCAGCAAAAACCTTTCAAGCAATCAAATGTAAATCGCATCTCTCATTTCAGTTTCTTTGCTCTTGAAGTAACTTATCTCTTTATTGCAGGTATTATGACGCTCAAGCGTAAATTGAAACGCATTCGTGAGGGCCGTGGTGAAACTTCTTACGATGCCGATGACCTTACCCCGGATTCTCCAATTGAGTCCGAGTGAACTATTATGTCCTGGGATATTTGACTTAAAGAAATCTCTTCACCATCGAATTGATAAACCAAAAAAAAAAACAAAACGATTACCTTGTGATATCGAAGCAGGAAACTGCTTTTGTGTACACCTTTAATTTAGTTTGCTTCCCACTTAAGACTTGCTGGAACGAAGGCGTTTCAGCTCTCTGATTCCGAGCTACCAGTTTGTAGAGTTAGTTTGTGTAGTCCTTATTTATTTTTACACTCATACCCTAGCAGCATAAAAGACATACTTGTTTTGATGACCTAGACTTGATTCTCCTTACTGATTTTATTTGTGTGTGTTCCTGAAATGTTTTTTTCCTCTATTTATTGTTTTAGCAAGCACATAGCTATGAATATAAATAAATTTACAATTGCAAAATATTTTTGGAAAGTTGGTTTTTGCTCAGTTGTTTCTGGAAAATCTACTTGTCGGGATTCTGTTGTGACAAGTTTTGTGCTTTACAAAGGGATTTGACACTATACAAGTATGAAATGAAAATAAAACACTAATTATTAATGGGAAAGTAAAAACATTTTATTCAAAGTATTGGCCATTGTTTTCTACACATTTTGACCACCTTTCTGGAAATTTGTGAATATCACGCCAATTAAATCGTTCGTCTTTCAATCAGACACCCAATTTTCGACCTCCTCGTAGGAATCAAAGTGCTGCTCAGCCAATGCGTGTCCCATCGATGAAAGCAAATGGTAGTCGGAAGGAGCCAAGTCTAGTGAATACGGCGGGTGGGGTAGCTGCTCCCAGCCAAGTGTTTTGATTGTATCCTGAACCGGTTTTGCTTTGTGTGCAGGTGCATTGTCATGGAGTAAAATTACCTTGCCGTGTCTTCTGGCCCATTCTGGTCGTTTCTCGATCAATGCATGGTTCAAATTGATCATTTGTTGTCGGTAGCGATCATTAACGGTTTCACCAGGTTTTAGGAGCTCGTGGTACAGCACACCTTTCTGGTCCCACCAAACACACGTCATTGTCTTCTTGCCGAATCGATCTGGTTTTGCAGTCAATGTTTAAAATTTTTTAAAATAAATCCATTTTTCATCACCAGTAACAATCCGATGTAAAACCGATTTTCTTTCGTGTCTTTGAAACAAAATTTCACAAGTGTTTGTTCGGTTTTATATTATATAACAGTTTGATTAACAGTTTGATGACGTTTTGGTCGGCGCCTGGGCACTGCTCTTGTATTCTCAATTCGAATTCGACTGCGGCCATTATTTATTTCATTAAAAAAATAATTTTATCATATAGATCGGAGAATCCACTAAGATCCACTTACTGATTCTTATCGACGATATTGGGATTTTTATAAAAGTAGGCTTTGGTGTACCGAGACCATGGAAATAAAATATTGCCGGATCAAGTAAACAAAGAAAGAAATCAGGAAGTCATCATAGTCATCAAAAAGGTTGCTAACGATGTGCAGACGCACTACGCATCACCACTAAAGAAAAATCGACTTTTTACGATAATTGTGGGAAGGGTCATGTAAGTAAAGACGAACCCTTTAAGACATCTTCACTAATTTTTGGGGCCTACGATCGGAAAAAATATATCGTGAATTGGGTTGCCACTGATAGTCCAAAGGAGAATACAAAACGTACACTGGATGATAAGAAGACAAAAACGCAATTATTTCGTAAAAACAAACAGCAAACAGCAGAGGTTTCTCCTTCGACTGAGCCGAGATCAAAAAAGCTGTTGAGCCAGTCGAACTTTTGCGCGAAGCAGTTTGCGTTAATTAAGTTGCTCGCAGGCGCCACTTCATCTTAGAGACATGGCCAAAAGGAGTGGTCGATGTATAGAATCCTGGTGGCGTTTGTTCTGTCTACGAAAAAGGGATTTTATACATCGACCACTCATTTGTCCACGCAAATGAAAGTCTTCAACGACACCAACTTTAGAGAGTCAATTAGATTAAGTGTCAAAGACTTAAGTTGCTTACCCTGAAAATTGTAGGTAAGAACAAGGGAAATCCAGGGCGGATCAGACCATTGGACTGCGGTGTTGTTCTTGTGATGAGAAGAAGTATTGTAAATTAGAAGTGGGGAGTTTTCCCAATGAAAGTGTAGTCAGCAGGTATCTTACCCGAATTCAGGAACTTTGCACGAAATACATGAGAAAGCGGAAAGATTTGGAATAAGATTGGAGCGCCGCCCAAAAAAAAAAAAATCCGTTTTATTTGTTGCTGCCTGTGAATTGCCCGGTCCACAAGAAAGGAGACCCCTTTGACTGCGCCAACTACAGAGGGATTAGTCTCCTGAACATCGCATACAAGATCCTCTCTGCCGTATTGTGCGAGCGTCTGAAACCATTTGTCCATGACCTGATAGGTCCCCATCAGTGTGGTTTCAGGCCAGGGAAGTCCACAATAGACCAGATCTTCACATTACGGCAGATCCTGGAAAAGACCCAAGAAATGCAAATTGACACTTACCACCTATTCGTTGATTTCTAGGCTGCATATGACAGTGTGCATAGAGACGAGCTATACAGTGCAATGTCTAGTTTTGGCATTCCTACCAAACTCGTCAGATTGTGTAGGATGACGATGGAGAACTCTCGCTGCTCCGTCAAGGTCGGTAACGAACTCACTGAGACCTTCAAAGTCAAAGAAGGTGTAAGACAAGGCGACGCACTGTCACGTGACTTCTTCAACATCATCCTCGAGAAAATCGTGCGTAACTCACAAGTCAACACCAGAGGCACGATCTTCCAGAAGTCAGTTCAATTGCTAGCTTACGCTGATGACATTGACGTGATTGGACGAACACAGCGAGCCGTCAATGAGGCGTTTGCTGGCATTGAAGCGGAAGCGGCTAAAATGGGTCTAGTGGTAAATGAGGGCAAAACGAAGTACATGCTGTCATCAAGGAAGGACACACAACATCGACATCTCGGACGGAGCGTCACACTAGGCAGCAGAAACTTCGAGGTAGTTAAGGACTTCGTCTACCTCGGCTCCGCGGTAAACAGGGACAACAACATCAGTACCGAAATCAAACGCAGAATCACTCTTGCCAATCGCTGTTTCTTTGGGCTCAAGAGGCAATTGAGTAATAAAGCCCTCTCTCGAATGACTAAGCTCGCTTTATATAACAGCTTGATCGTCCCCGTCCTACTATATGGCGCAGAATCTTGGACGGTAGCAAAGGCGGATGAGGAAGCTCTTAGTCTTTTCGAGAGAAAAGTTTTGCGTGCGATTTTTGGTCCTGTTTGCGTTGATGGCATCTGGAGGAGAAGATTTAATGACGAACTCTATAGGCTGTACAGCGACATGCGCCTGGTCAAGCGTCTACGGATACAACGCTTAAGATGGCTAGGCCATGTAGAGCGTATGGACACCACTGCTCCGGCCAGAAAAGTCTTTGAATCCGAGCCATTGGGGCAACGCAACAGAGGACGACCTAGACTAAAGTGGCGCATACAAGTGGAGAAGGACCTCAACCAACTTGGAGTGCGCAACTGGAGACAGCTGGCGAAAGATCGTGCTGGCTGGAGAGGCATGTTGGTTGAGGCCCATGTCCACCCCGGACTGTAGCGCCACAAGAAGAAGAAGAAGAAGCCTGTTAATTGTGAAGCATGAATGTAGTTTGGTTTAATAGACCCCGCCTCATTTTGTTTAGGGTACTTGACGCATTTTCCACTTTCTTGTTGCGATTTCAACAAATACTTACCAACAGGTATTTACTTTGGACAAATTCGGTGATGCCGTAACCTGAGTTTTAGCGACTCCCCTTTGCATGTTTGTTGAGATTGAAGCAAGCTGTAAGATCATAAAACCACACAAGGAAGTTTTTTTTTCTTAAAACATTTTTTTTACTGATTTCATTCTCTTAACTTATTCAAATATTCCATTGTGGTATTTCCTGTCTTGTTTCTGCCTCTGTTTGCTTAGTTTAAAATTGTTACATTTTTCATTTTGCTTTAATTTCAAAATTTCCATCTAAACTCTTACATACATCATATCGGTTCTTATTTGAAACTTAATTTACTGTATTTTTGTTTTGTTTTTCTTTATCATTTGCATTAAATCTTTACATACATAGGTACTTACAACAACTGTTCGTTAATTATACTGTGAGTTGAGTGTATATATATCTTTTCCTTATTTTAAGTCCTTATAAAAAAAAGAACAAAACTGTTTTCTTTTCTTTTAGTTTTTTCTTTTCAAAATTTTATTGAAACTTTAACTTTAACGAAACCCCAATTTAAGTAAAATGTATAAGTGAATAGTGTTTGTTTTGTTTTTTCGTGTTTGTTGCTGTTTTTTTAAGGGTTTATTAGATCTAAATTTAAAATTTATAATTTAACTACATTTAATGCGTTTTAGGTTTTTTTTTTGTTCAAAACAAAACCGAAAGAAATTTTTTCTCGTCATATTATTAGGATCTAGTGATATATTTAATTTTTTTCCATGATTTATATCTAATTTCTTCTATGTTATATATACGCCTACATATTGTGAGAACCAAGTTTTTGTTTCTTTTTCTTCTTCATAATTTTATTTGCTTTTTTTTTTTGACTGGTCCATTCCAGGGTGAAACTTATCGAGGGTCGAAGGAAAAGTATAAATCAGAGTCGTGACGAAAATCGTCTACTCTAGGCTTCAATTTCGAAGAACAAGGGAATGCAAATCTCTTAAATTTTCAACATTTTTTAAAGATTCTTTTTGTTTCTTACAATTTTCAGTTGCTTTAACATGAATATACATTTTTTAGTTTTTCTCATAAAATTCTTGGTCAATTCGATTAACCACTCTATCACATAAGATTCCGTTGTGTTTCTTGTTATTTCATTAAGTGTCATTTCTTCTATTTTATTTATTTATTCTTCGTTAGTAGACAAATGGTTTAGGTTTCACAATTTGAAAAATCGAAAAATAATGAGAAATTCATTCTGGAAGATTTAATGTAAAAAAAAAATCTTGTCTTAGAAAGTGCAAGTGAAATACAAAAAGGATTAGAAAACTTATTCATTTAGTTTTGAAGTATTTTAAGATTTCGTTTTTGTTCGCTAGAGAAAACCTGGAAAAAGTTTTAGTTTTAAATTTAATTTTAATATTAAACATTTTGTTTTCGTTATGCATTCATTTTTGTTTTTTTTTTTGCTTTCGAAGAAAGATGGATCTTTTTTGTTTGTTTTTTATCTAAGAATGTAAAACCTGTTGCGGTTCGCCTAAGATTAGGAAATTTAGAACTCATTGCTTTATTTTCTCAAAGATTTCTTTTTCGTTTTATACACAGTTTTACTATAAGTAGATTTCGAGTATTGAAAGTGATTAAGTGGGCTCAGAATGGGAATTGCTTATTTTCCGTGGGTGACGAGTTGAGAGGTTTTGAAAATTGTGCGTTTTTTATTTGTAACAATCGCATATGTCAGAGTTGAATATGAAGGATTCTAATGCGTGGGAGTAGTTGACTGAAAGGACGTTCTTGCACATAATCCTGTATTTTTGCACGTAGTGGAGGAAGGAAGAATTATTGCTACGGTGTTTCCGGAATGATTGACAGCCACAAACATCCCGCCCTTGTTGAAATCTGGCGTGCGATTGCTTGTTTTTTAAGACCACCCTATCATTCTTTTATTTTTGCTTTGCAAGAGAAAGATCCTATTACAGGGAAGAGCAAAGATTTCAACCAAAGCGCGACTAAGTGAAAAAAAATGGAAAAATGTGGAAAAATATCTTGACATTGTTTTCTTGCAACAATAGGACGCAAACATAAGTTACTGGTTCAAATTAACAATCATGCAGAAAATATTTGTTGTACAAAAGTGTCTGTTCGTCAAATTTGCTCATTCTTACATAAGGGTAATGTTTGTGAACCAGCTACTATGACTAAAATCAAAGAAAGAAACTACTCATCTTGCGCGCAGAACTATTTTTTCACGAGTAGAAGGAACCAACCGAAATTTGCCAACTCCGAACTGCGATGTTTGAGAAGCCTTGATTGTTGTCAGCAGCTCAGAAGAGGTGATCACGTCAAAAATGCGAGGTATTCAGTCCGGGAATCGGACCTGGGACCTTTGGCGTGTGAGTGTCGTACTCTTTACTCTACGGCACAGCAAGCACAAAATTCTAAACACCGTGTAAACATTAAATTTGCACTATGTGGTCAGACCTCTGCGGTGTAGTGGAATCTAAAAGAAATGATAGCTTCGGTTTCACGCAACAGTCCATTAAATTTATCTGCTCGTATAACATTAACGTTTATACTGCTTACGCTGCTAAGTCGAATGTTTTATGCTCTGTCACTTCACAAAGGAACCAGGCTTAGCTTCTACATCAACTATTCGTTTTCTGCGTGCTATTGTTCTCTCACAAGTAAAATTAACTACGATTTCTTGACGACTCTGAACGGCGGCTTTTGAAAAGCTTTTTCATGACAAACAGCATTCTTTAAGTGCTGCCAACTCACATTAAGTGAAAAGAATTCGAGGTGAATTTTCTTTTCGACACTGGAAAAACGATCACGTACAACGTTTTCACGCACGCGCAACGTTTTCCATAAATTGACCAATCCCTTCTTGGCCAAGGTAGAGGTGATCAAAGTGTAACATTAAGACAACTTTGAGTTTCGAGAGATTGCTCTGCTCCTTAATTGGGTCTTGGGCTTAAAGAACTAATGATTGAAAATCTCGGCATTGGTGTTTTTGTTCCTGTTTACTATAACACGTTGAGGACGACGCTGTTTGTCGTACTTATCATCATCCAATAATAATATAACAATAATTGTTGGTGCGACATTCCACGGGAGGACCAGGGCCTAGCTTGCTCATCAACTACTCGTGTTGTGCGCGCTATTAGTCTCTCACGAGTAGAAGTGACCTACAGTTTTTTGCCGACTTCGAACGGCGAAATTTGAGAATCATTTTCTTAGACTGATAACACTCAAAGAGTAGTAATTCTCTCTGTTGACAACACTCAAAGAGTAGTTATTCTCTTTGAGTGTTGTCAGCAGCTCGAAAGAGGTGGTACCGTGAAAAATTCGAAAAGTTCTTATCATTATCTGTCGGCAGCAAAAATCAAACGTTGTTTTATCCATGCACATTAAAATTTTAATTTTTGAAGCAAACAACAAATTTGGCGACAAATGCATAAATCAATATTGTGCTGATTCTGTTGTACCGACATTTCTTCACACTCGCCGTCAGATGAAACATTCACGTGTGAGCCACCGGCGGTACACGCCGTCCTCATCATCGAGGTAACTACCTCAAACCCTCTATAGTTCATTTTGGTAACATCTGCTTTGTCTTGCTTTCATTCTCATCCATCATTTTCAAATTAAAGGCAGGGCTATTAGACAAGAAAGAGTTTGGTGTTCAAATGTGTTTGTTTTGAAACAAACAGTTAAATTCATTTGTGTGTCACAAAAGGTCTGTTACAATTGCTCTGAAATGCTACGAGTACCCAGGAAATTCGCCGAGAAACTCTCAAAAGGCGTTTTATTTGCTGTTTTTTTCATAGAAGAGGGAGCTTATAATTCCTCTCCCTACGAATTTCTGCCGAAGAAAAATATGTGGGCTGCAGATGACTGTCGAAGTGAATATTAAAAAAACGTCTGACAATTCTCGTATCTGACAGCTGTTTACATTGAATTTTTTTGACGGTTCGTTAATTCTGAGAATTCCAACGAAAAGTCGTTTCACAAGTTTCGGTAGAATTACTTTCTACAAAAGAGATTTGTACCCAAACTACTCAACTACGAATTTCTGTACATAAATGAATTGGAACAGACCTTAAGTCTAATCATGGTTCCATGAAGCAGACCTTGCAGTTTAAAATATATACTGCTCCCTATATGCCTAAGCAAATAGTGTGTATGTACTCACTTAGGCGTTTAAATCACTGTGTGATAAAATCAAAAAATCAAATCCATTCTACATGCGAAGTGCTTTAAAAAACGAAATTCCCCTTGTGCCCTTAACGGAACTAATCTTTTAAAAAATTTTAAAATAAATTCGTTAGTCGCATTGGCGAACCTCGTTGCTTTCCAAGTCCCAGCTTACCCATCCACTGTGCCAGATGTTCTAGAATTGGGAAGAAAAGCAGCTCTTCAAACCATATTTGAAGTGTTTTAATCTTTCTCATTTCTTCGTAATTTTTTGAATCTTTAATTTATGAGAACATTGAACAAATGTGTTAAATAATTCCTGCTCAAGTACTTGACCTTACTTCTTTCTCTGAACAGATTAAAAATTAGAAAGTGGATGGCATTGCACGCGGCAGCACACTCCTATGACCCTTTTTCAAAATTTTCAACGGCTAAAAACGCCAAGAGCAAGCCGTCCTCTTCTCGAAAAAATGTCGTTTTTTTCTACTTTTTTGTACAAATTTCTCTCGATCTTCGCAGGTCGGCGATAGGAAGGAAGTTCAAAAATCGAAGCTGTGACATTCGAAATAGTTTGTCGTACATTGTTCACTCATCCACGAGGGCCGCATGTTCCCAAAGTTGCTTAGAAATTGATTTTCCGGAACATTCTGTGCTGAAATATTAATTTCGGTTGACACTAGGTGTGTTTCCGTTCCCGAAAAAAAACAACACAAACCGACACAATGTGCGTTCCCGTATTCCGAAAAAATGGGTTTTACGTCATATGAGAGCTCATATGAGTAAAATATTCTTGACCTTTCCCATTTTAAAACAAGAAATTTTTGGGGATAGGTTGTTGGATTTCTGTCAAATGAATTAGTGTGCGTACAGAGATAAGTAAGCAATGGCCCATTTTCTCTGTGTATGTGACTCAAATCTTGTTGTTGTTATTGTTTTCCGTATCGGGATTTTGATATTTCTTAATGACATACTTTACGCATTTAGTTTAGATGCGTTCTCGTACTTTTCCTTTTTCTGAGAGAGATTTACTCCCACTCATTAACAAATGACAGACTTCAGAGTTTAACACAGAAAGTATTGGAACACACTTACTTACTCATTTATGTGGAGACGTCAAACCAAACAACCAAAAGCAATTTGTGGTGTCAACTGATTTAAGAAGAATGCATTTTAGGCTGATTCACGTCATTGCATTAATCTCTAATCTTCAAATAATGCCCATTTATCACATTACGCTTTCATATTATTTGACAGTAAGTTCCGTTAAATTTTCCAACTCTTTTAATTGTAAGAAAAGCTTTTACATTAATTGCGCACAAAGAAAAACGGACTCAGTTTCCAAGCAATCTGTCAAAACGCATTCAAATCATTTCGTAGATTGAATGCATTTTAATCAAAGTGCTTTTCATTCACCTAAGTTACGGTGCTCAAAGAACTCCATTTTTGCGAATAGATGTAAGCACTTTGTTTTCAAAATGAACGAAAATCTTTCTCCTAATGTGCGCCTTAATTATTCAACACCTCAACAAAGTGTCACTTAAAGTGCACTCAGTCACACCCATCCGCCTGTTTGGCTGGTGGAATTCAGAGCACACGCATCAGATAATCACCGCTGCAAAGGATGCAAGATCCATTAATTTCATATTAATTACCGGCTTGTTTTGCAATAATTTCCCACCGCGATATGATCGTGAGTGCATTGTGGACGCCTGAATTCCTAATTACACCTCACCGAGCCGGCCACATCCATCCCGGTCGACCACACACGTCCTGCATCGCACATTCACTTCGTCGGTCAGTCACCGCCGCCGCAGTGTTCCCACCATCATTCATTTTGCGAAATAATTAATTTCACCATCGCATGCATAGCAGTATCGCAGCAACAAAAACACAAAATAGATCATAACCAAAACAACAACCCACCGGGCGCCTACCTCGTCCGCCTCTAATGGCTTTGCTCTCGTGACACAAAACCCAACAATTTATTGGAAAGGACGACAATGTGCACGAGACCGGCAGGCACGCTGACTATGACCATGATGATGATGTCCTTTGACCGTCCTGCAGAGTCCACAGTGAGCCGGACTGCAGCCCGCCCACGCTGCGGTCAATGCTGAGGTTGACATCGGGACTTCTGTGCGATAGATTTGCCCAGATTATGATGTGGACGGACACCGAATTCAAGTGAATCCGTGACTGGCAGAGCTCATTCCAGTTTTGTGATAGTTTTTTGTGTTCAGCCAGGATAACCGCTACCGCTACCGTTGCTTGACCAAAAGTAAGTTTTTGAATTTGAATCGGTTGGCGAAGGATGCCCCTGGACAAACGGTTGGCCATTAGTCAGCTCTGCCGGGCCGGTTTTGTAATTGAAAATAAAGCCCATGCATGGATTAATTTGTATAACATTGCGGAACCATTGGCTACCCGCAGGATATTAGAAAACGGTTTGACATTGTTGGCCGGAAAATTTTGCGGCTACCGACGAGGCAGTGGGACGGTGCTGGTTAAGCGGCAATTAAAATTTGAATTATAACTTGCTCGCTTTGATGGGCATTTAATTGAATCAGTGCCCGAAGACAAAATGAAATGAGAGCGATTGGGGAAATTAATTGTGACCTAATGGCTGCGCAGGAGCTGTCACACTTAATGGAGTTGATTTATTGAATTTTGTCATGTTTGTGAAGTTGATTGTTTGAAAACTTTAAATGTTTCCTTGGCCACGAGGGGCAGCTACATCTGTTACTGAAAAGGAAAATTGTAAACTGAAGACAGGAAGAGCAAGAGGGGAAGACGATCCGAAAGGATTAGTTAGAGAAATTAATTGGATCTCTGGAACTGTACGCTTAAACCGATTGGGCGTGGTTTTCAACGACATTCGATTTCTTGCTTTTTGTAACAGGTGCGAATCTACGAAGAAATTTTCCTGGTGTTGGCTTAACACATCAGGACACTCGCAATCTGCTAAAGGCTGCTTTAACGGCAGATAGTCGAGATGAGGAAATCTTCGTGGATCTAGGCGGATGGTATAAGGTAGGAAATGTGCCTTGAAGGAGTGTTTCAAAAAGCCACTAAATCAAGGGCACGAAAGAACATTTATGGAGGGGCGTGCAAGATTCGCGGTAAGGGCAATAAGGGCATTGCTAACGAGAAGATTATTATACAAGGGACGACACTGTAGAGCGAAACGAAGCTGACATGTACTTGTAAAAACAAATTCTTTCCGTTGGCATTTAGGCCGACATGTAGAAGTGTGGTTGCGTTGCTGGAAACAAGGTTTCACCTACTGAAGAGAACCCAGCCAACCTCAAAAACTAAATTTCTGTTTCTTTACTTAAGTCAACTGAAAATTGAAATAAAGGGCAGTTACATTTTGTGAACCGAAAGCGGTCGTGTTTTTTGTATTTATAAAGACGGAATCGTTAACGTCGAAATATTCTGATATTGGTTTAAATTTAGCTCTAGAAGCCGTTCAGAAAGTCCTTAAAAACATAAAACGAACCATTTGGATAGGAAAAGGAGTTTGTTTCCTTAGTTAACACTTGTGTAACTTATAAAGTTTCAACTGTTGTTCGAGCAAGAACAGAAACAAAAAAAGGAGATAAACTGCTACACACCTAAGTTCCATTGTTATTTGGCGAATTTGACAGAAAAGTTTACTAAAACTAAGTTTAGACGAGAGAGCCATAGGGGAAGGACCCCAGCGTTTGGATTCCATTTGAATTAAAAGACTTTATTCCACTGTGAAGCTGCGTCTCCTTCCTCATTCATTCCTGGTTCAGGCAATTTGCCAGCTTTGCAAATATTGTCAAACCTGTCACTGCAAAAGTTTTCAAAATGTCTTACAGTTGCCTGAAGTCAAAGCACATTGTTCGATGTTGTAAGATGTTCAAGGGGCTTTTCACAGTGACAGATTGTACAGTATTTGCAGGACTGGTAATCATCTGAACGTAGTTTAACTGATGTTGAAATGCATATCACCATTTCATTGCCTGAAAGTCAATCGCTTTCTAATTTTTCCGACGTCCGTTAAGGGAAAAAGAATCGAGATTTTTTTCCTGCAAAAGGCTACAGAAAGGTTGTCTGATCCACCAACAGAAAGGTGAGAGATAAGGAAGCCCTTCAACTTATTACTAGGTCTGTTCAAAAATTTCCAAATATCGCGGCCTACGTTCATTCGATTATTTTTTATTTTTATTTTGTTATGTTGTTACACTTGTTTACAGTCTCAGCAATTAAGCATATTTATTTTGTTTGTGAGAAGGAAGGAGAAGTGAAACGTCTTTTGCGTGTTTGACTATCTGGGCCCCGTTTATCCTGGGCTCTTCTTTTGGGACGATTGGACTTTGATTTTGATTTTAAAACCATCTAGGTCATGTGTTATGTTGTCAGCAGTTATTAATCTTTTCAGCAAATCTGGATCGCCGTTTACGTCATTCAACAATTCCCGAGCGATGCTAATGCGACATTTTTTTTGCTAAAATCGCCGTTACTCGCTTCGTTCTCATAATTTCCAAAAAAGTTGCGTGTCATGATCCCGCCGATATGCTGACTTAGTACGACAACAGTAATTCGACGATTCTCAATAACAGTGCTCTTCACATTCTCAATATTTCTATCGATTACGGGGGCGTTCAGTGTTATTCATTTTCTCATTATTTTCATCAATTGCGTGCAGGCGTCCAGGACGAGCGTCATCATTCACGTCTTCTCGACCTTCTTTGAATAGCTTGAACCACTTGAAAATATTTTTCCGACTCAAAGAACACTCACCAATGTCACTGCCAACATTTCAAGTCGTTTTGGGCACTTGGTTTCACTTTTCACTCAAAATTGAATGCAAATTCTTTGATCCAATTTTTCGCCGAACACGCGGAACACATCAAACTTGTGAGTCTCTCACAAACAAACTGAAACTGGAAACGAGTATACCAACGTAACAAAATAAAAAATTGTCAATCCAATGTACGTACCGCGCGAACAGATGTAGAATATTTGATGGATGTGCATTCTTCATCGGCTTCTTTTTCGTCTTTTCACGGTGCACCGTTAAAGAGGAGTAACAGTATTTTACTCATTTTTGTACAGCTTTGGAAATTTAAATAAAATTATTATTCTTAAATAATAATTGTTGGCGCGACACTTCACAGAGAACCAGGGCCTAGTTTGCTCATCAACTAGTCGTGTTGTGCGCGCTACTCTTCTCTCAAGAGAAACAGGAACCTACAGTTTTTGCCGACTCCGAATGGCGAAGTTTGGTGGCCCCTGTGGCGTATTAGGTAGAGTGCGACTCTCACACGCCGAAGGGTCTAGGTTCGATTGCCGGCTGAACACCTCGAATTTTTCACGGCACCACCTCTATCGAGCTGCTGACAACACTCAAAGAGTAATAACTGTCTAAGAAAGCTGCTCAAATTTCGCCGTTCGGAGTCGGCAAAAAACTGTAGGACCCTTCTACTCGTCAGAGAACAGTAGCGCGCACCACACGAGTAGTTGCTGAGTAAGCTAGGCCCTGGTCCCCCTGTGGACTGTCGCACCAACAATTATTATTTAAGAATAATAATTTTATTTAAATTTCCAAAGATTTGAGTCTCACAGACTTAAAGGCATAGTTTCACTTCCATCACCACACGATTCACACAAATAAGTGTTCTGGTAAGTTTTGCTCACCACGTCAGAGGGGAAAAAATTCAGCCACTCAATAGGAGGCCGCGATGGCAAGAGAAACTTAACGATGCATGAGTAAATACCGAACACAAACTGAACCCAACTTCTATTTGTCGCACATTGCTCACGACCTAACCTTTCAGCTGCTGACTCGGAAATTTATACACAACACATGTCTTGTGGTAGACACAATTTTATTTTTTTGCAAATTAAGTTCCTCTTGCGTTGACAGGCAGATGAAAGAATCCACAATAGCAACGAAAGTTGATTGCACATTTTAGTCAACAAAACTCGGCAGCGCTTAATCAATTTCTTAAAAACATCCGGGTGCGTATAACTGTGGCTTGAGTCATTCCGATCCAAATACGAATATGCTTTTAGGGGACTCTGAATGTGTCATCTTCTCTCATGGTGCTCTCTCAAGCATACCTAGTCCCACATCCACACGCAACACCGTTTTAATTCTGCCATTGAATTTCAAAATGGGAAACACATTTAATCAACTCGCAGAATATGCATGCATAAATAATGAAATCCATTAAGGAGAGGTCTCAGATCATAGACCGGAAATAACAATAAAAAAAAAGAAACAGACAACTTTCGCTATTAACATCACTGTGGCACTTCACTTAGGAGTGGTGCTTTTCATTTTAAACAGAACCTGTTCTCCGCCAAATGACCTTTTCATTTGAAGGTTTCCCTCTCCCGATGACCAAGTTTGCAGAAAAAACAAAACGTCTCACGCCAGACCCTCCGAACAAGACAATACGCAATTCACAATTTAACTACAACAAAATACCGTTAGGTACTGGTAGACATTATAATGTCTGCACTCATTAAACGTCTGAACGATAATGGGGATATGACGGTAGTCATTAACATCACCCTCCGGGCTCGCATCGCATTAGCATTTCCTTCTGCCACTTCCATCTCTCGTCAAGGGATACTATCATCATCCCCATCGTCACCATCCGGCAGCATCATCACCCCACTGAATAGGTCTGTGCCCGTCGTTCGGTGTCTGATGGTTAGGCATTGTCGGAGTCGAATCGATACAGTCCATGGTTTCACAATATGGAAATCGACCTAAATGCCGCGAGACGCGACGTCCATTGCTGTTAGTCTCGCACTGTGTGTTCTGAAAAGGATAACACGAGGCTCACGGCTGTAGGGATTAAGAGGTCACATTACCTCGGTTGTTACCTCGTAGAAAAAAAAAAACGGGAAAAAACATGCTTAGCGCGGTGGAAGAATGAATATAAAGGTGATAGGGAAAATTCATAAGCGGCAAATGAGTTTTTTTTTCCGCGTGCGTTTAGATAGCCTCTGGAATGGACAGCTAAAGTGGAAGTGTTTAGCGTGAGTCCTTTCGATTGAGTTTACAATATTTAAATTACAACAAGATGAAGGCAGGCTTCAGTTTCTCATTAATGCCGCCCGATGAAAGGCTGTTTAATGATGTAAACTAAAAGCGGCGGGCGGCACGATGCGATTTATGGATTAAGAATGACTGGAATGAAGGAAAAACCAAAACAATTTACAGTGGTGGTTGGGGTACGTACAGAGGTGGTTCAGGATGAGCGCTATAAAGTGTGGAGTGGAAAATCACTTAGGGACATGCCTTTATGCTTTCTCTTTAAAATGAGTTATCTCGTAGAAATTTGCTTCACGAATGGGTGGAGGGTTTATTGAGAAAGATTATTGATTTGAAATTTTTTAAGGTTCACTTGGCTTTAGGACAAACTGATTTTCGAAACAATAAGAACTTTTCCAGCGTCAAACTGACACCAAGAAGGGGACTTCTAGGTGGCTTCTAAGTGTTAATCATGACTTGGGGCTTATATCTGATACAACCCTTGATTGTGAAGGGGTTTCAAACACAATATGAGTAACACCTTCTTAGTCTTCCTTCCTTCTGAATTTTGCTGACTTAGAAAACCTGTACTTGTTAATTTATGTAAAGAGTATGCCAGGATAATTTAACTTCTCTGATACCTTATTTGGATATATGGACTTGGCTGACGGTTTCTAGTTTTTCAGAACTTACAATCTACAAATCTTCTGTCTTAGCCAAAAATAATCTCCCCTTGCTGAAATTTTCCTAAAACGAAATAATGACTCGGACTAACTTCTAAATTATATACTCTCACATCAGTTTTCGAATGATTATACGGTCCATTAACACCTTGGTCAGAAACAGAAATTTTTTGTAGCTCAAGAATGTTCAACTGTTGTTTGAAACAGAACAGAAAGCAGTAAGAAAACCAGAAAGAACTTCATCTGCTTCTTGTAAATTTGGCAGGAAGGTTACAAAACCTTTGCTTGGACAATTGCCAGATTAGCAAATACTGTCAGATCTGTCAATACAAGAAGTGCTTTAAATGTTTTGCAGTCGTCTGAAGTTACAACATTAGGCGTGTTCCCGTACTCGAACAAACACCAAAAAACAGTACAAAACAACACGAACTAACACAAAGTCCGTTCCCGTTAAAATGGGGTTTACGTCAAATGAGCGGTCTTTCGAGTGTGCAAAATATTTCCCCACTTTGCTCATTTTAACAAAAGAAATTTTTGTGATTAGGTTGTTGGTTTTCTGTCGAATTCATGGTGTGCGTACAGAAACAAATAGGCATAGACCCATTGTCTTTGTGTATGTGTCTCAAATTTTGTTGTTGTTTTGTTTTCTGTAGCGAAAAAGTGAATTTGACATTTCTTAATGACATACTTTACACATTTGGCTTAAATGCGTTACCGTACTTTGCCTCTTCCCAAGAGGAATTTACGGCCTCTCCTTTACAAATGACAGCCTTTTCTTCTCCTCTTTATAGCTCCAATAAATTCAATGGACTTTCTGCTCCTGTATGATAAATTAAATTAAATGATGGACACTTGATATAACGGTAGTTTTCAGCTCCGATTTTGCAACAAAGGGCATTTAGACAAATAAAGCCAGATTGCCAGATTAGCAAATACTGTCAGATCTGTCAATACAAAAAGTGCTTTAAATGTTTTGAAGTTGTCTGAACTCACAACATTAGGCGTGTTCCCTTACTCGAACAAACACCAAAAAACAGTACAAAACAACACGAACTAACACAAAGTCCGTTCCCGTTAAAATGGGTTTTACGTCAAATGAGCGGTCTTTCGAGTGTGCAAAATATTTCCCCACTTCGCTCATTTTAACAAAAGAAACTTTTGTGAGTAGGTTGTTGGTTTTCTGTCGAATTCATGGTGTGCGTACAGAAACAAATAGGCATAGACCCATTGTCTTTGTGTATGTGTCTCAAATTTTGTTGTTGTTTTGTTTTCTGTAGCGAAAAAGTGAATTTGACATTTCTTAATGACATACTTTACACATTTGGCTTAAATGCGTTACCGTACTTTGCCTCTTCCCAAGAGGAATTTACGGCCTCTCCTTTACAAATGACAGCCTTTAGAATTTTGTACAAAAAGTACTGGAACAAACCTATTGTCACTGTCACATCGCTGTCAAGAAACTGTCAGTTCATTGTCAGATGCTGTAAAACATTCGGACAGTCTTTAGAATTTTGTACAAAAAAGCACTGGAACTCACCTATTATCACTGTCACATCGCTGTCAATATACTGTCAGCTCATTGTCAGATGCTGTAAAACATTCGGCTCAATTTTTGCAGTGGCAGAATTGACAGCAGTTGATGATCTGGCAATGGTCTGAATACAGCTTTAGTAACCTTTCTGTCAAATTTACAAACAGCAGGTAAAGCCAGCTCTCTTTCTGACTTTCGTACTAGTTTCTATTTTCCTTACTTTTGATTTGAAATGGACCGCAATACAAATTATCCGAAAATCTATCGCTTCTGATCAGAAACAGCACTTTGGCAGCATTTTTGGTTACTTTGTAGCCACTTGTTTTTATTGAACCATCTTTTCTTCTCCTCTTTATAGCTCCAATAAATTCAATGGACTTTCTGCTCCTGCATGATAAATTAAATTAAATGATGGACACTTGATATAACGGTAGTTTGTCCGATTTTGCAACAAAGGGCATTTAGACAAATTACGCCAGAAATTAACAAAAAATATAAAATTGACGAAAGGATTTATTAAACGCAATAGAGACTTACGCCCCTTTGACAAGAAGATTGCAAAGAATCAAGTCAAGTGCTGCCAAATCTAGTTTATGTCACAATCCAAAATACAGTCAATATGCAGTTTATACTGAGAATTGCAGTTAGTTACTGTATGCTTGTCCCTAATCAATATTCGAATATTGTTCGCTTTCCTTCAGATCCACTCCAAGATATCGAAACCAACAGTTGGTAGTATTTTTTTTATAAATTTGAATGTTCCGGCACACTCTTCCCTCTTTTCCCTCCCCCTTTCGTCTAACTAACTGCCACGAATATTAATGGACTTTCTTGACTTCGAAAGTTCATCAAGATTGATACATTTGCTGCCGGTAACTGATCCTTTTCGAAGCTCACACACAAAGTTTCAGTTCAAATTTCCCACCCCGCTTACATATAATGAACTGTCACAAACGGACAGTCCCTGAGATGTCATACAACGGCGATAAACATCCTTCGATAGTGGACCTGCCATGCATTCATTTCCCTGTTCATTTTTCAGTGACGTCCTTCGAAGAATCCTTACATCGACACACGACTTGAGCAAAGCAGAGCGAGACACAAATGTATTCAATACAGTAACGGCCACAATAAGGATCATTTATCAAAGAAGACACACAACAAAACGAAGAAAACAGCAAAACAGAAATCCCGTAAGCCAAAGGCAAATAAAAAATGAACTTGGTAAATATAGAAAGGGAGAGAGAGAGAGAAAGAGAGAGGGAATAGGGGGAGTTGCGAGAGGTTACATCGTTTGATCCTTTTGTCTTGCTGCACAGCACAATGGAAAGGACTTTAGACAACGACGTGCACGACCACGGCGACGACACCGACGACGAGGATAATGATGACGATGACGACGACGAGGATGAGGATGATGACGATGATTTTTCTTCATCATACATCAGGTCAAGTCGTTTGGTTTGAGCTGTAGCATGGGATAGTTTTGGTTTATACTCAAAGGAGGAGGATGGTGATGGTGGTGGTGGCCGTGGGCGGATGATTGTGGCTTGCAAGTGCTTTTCTGCCTTTTGTGTGAATCTGTGGCAACCAATCTGCCTGATGTCCTCTGACATCTGCGTGGACGTCCTTTGAGCTAAAAAATAACTGAAATAAATTGAATGGCTGAGTTTAAGAGGTCAGTGATTCGGGAGCTGGAAAAAAGGTAGCAAACCTCTTTGCTCGTCCCTTCTGTGGAAAACAGCAATCGGAGGAATGAAAGGAGCTTAGATCTAAAGCTACAACGACACAGAAGTTAAGTACACATCCTCTGATTTCTGACTCAATGCAGAGTGACTTACAACTAGTTAATTATTTAACACTATGCTACTCATTTACAGCTTCTATGAGTTTGATGCGGCATTGTGAGTGGGTGTCAATGAAGCTGATGTGTGTGGAGGTGGAGTCAGGCTGAGTAAGTACATAAATGTTTGTTTTGTGATCTCTGAGGTGTTTGATCGGGGATGTAACTGAGGTGGCTTTCACTGTCTTGTTTGTTAGTGAATTTTTGTCTTGTAGGGAATTTCGAAAAGATGCTGTTGGTCTTTAACTTTGCCAAATGCGTCGGTTCTTCTTGTGGAGAAATATAAACAGCCTTAAAATTTCAGACTCCTCTTTTGAGAAGAAGACCGAACGTACAATTTTTGACGTAGAAACAGGAGCAGAAGAATACGAAAACTATTCTTAAATCAGACAGGCCTCAAACATACATACCGAATTCAATTTTGACAGCTGTCAAATAAATCGAATTGCACTGCTGACGATCCTTTTCTAGTGTTTTTTGGCAGTGACTTCAAATAAATTCTGGCCACACTCGTTTCCAGCGTAAATAGGTTAAAAATGTGTGAATTTCAAAATTATTTTGACAGTTGCTGAGAGTAATGAACTTCACGTCAAATGGCGACAAGAAATATAACAAAATGTTGAGTTTAAAACTTAGATTTAAATGGAGAAGAGCAAATACGTTCAAATTAGCACAAATCTGCAACACTCTAGAACTGTCACTGTTACACTGGCATTTGCCAAATTTTTCCATCAATATCAACATACTCCTCAGTTACCCCGATCGAAATTCTTTCCTTAAGCCTAATGAAGATGAATGTGAATGGTGGTTAATTGATTAATGATCGCACCTAGTAAACAAGTCCCCTGTCAAAATTCGTATTACAATTCATAATTAATTGCTAAAATATCCACCATTTTGCATGCGTGGTTTGGGTGTGTGTTTGTGTTTTGTTTTTCACCTACTTAACATATTCATTTATGTATTTCACTTATCTAACATTAGTTTGTTTGGTTGTATATTTTACAATAAATTCAATTAATTTCATCTTATACATGTTTCAAATGTTCACTTAAAAATATTAACTGCATTTCAGCGTCTCTGTCTCGTAACAAAAATCTATAATTATACGGGTTTTCATACACGTTTTACAAATGCATAAATAATTATTTCACTAGAAGTTGTTATGTTTGTGTGGGTGCGTATTTGGGTTTATTAAACTGTTTATTTCGTTTTGTTTTTTTTTGTTGAGGAATATCCCGTTTCATTGGTGGACTGTGTCAGCTGTCATCAAAACTGACATTGACAGCTCATTCGTCGGGGAGCGTGTGTACTCGGAGTTGACATAAATTTGACAGCAAGTAATCACCTATGTGGTCGATGCAATCAGCGTAAATTGATTGCAACAACATGACGTCAATTTGACAGTTTAGATGTCAGAGTAGGGTAAACACTCGCTTGTTCTGTGGCGTTTGAACAAAATGTGCTGCGAATGCAATTGTTCAACATTTAAGTTTAGTTGTTCAGTGATCTAAATGCCTTGATTCTGTTTTGCTTTAACAACAACCTCGAAATAAAGTTCTAATAGAAATTTCAAAACTTCTGACAAAATTTAAAAAAAATAACAAAAGAAAACTGTTTTCACCTTTTTTGTTTTCATTTCATTTAGAACGTAGTGGAGATGTGTAAGACTCAAATAATCGCTGAGGTAGAACCCGTAAAATTTTCCCATATGATGCGTGCTAGTGTCAGTCTTTGAATCCGAGCCATTGGGACAACGCAGCGGAGGACGGTCTTGACCAAGGTGGTGCACACAAGTGGAGAAGGACCTCAACCAACTTGGAGTGCGCAACTGGCGGCAGCTGGCGAAAGATCGTGCTGGCTGGAGAGACATGTTGGTTGAGGCTTAGGTCCACCCCGGACGTGCGTGCTGGTCCCATGTATGATTTATAAAAAAAATATCAATAATAACAATTGTATGGCGCTACAGTCCATAGGGGGACCAGGGCCTAGCTTGCTCAGTACTCGTGTTGTGCGTGCTACTCTGCTCTCTCACGAGTAGAAGGGACCTACAGTTTTTTGCCGGCTCCCATGTTGTGCGTGCTACTGTTCTCTCACAAGTAGAAGGGACCTAGAGTTTTTTGCCGACTCCGAATTGCGAAGTTTGAGAAGCTTGCTTAGACAGTTATTACTCTTTGAGTATTGGCAGCAGATTGAAAGAGGTGGTGCCGTGAAAAATTTTAGGCGCTGAAATGGGAATCGAACCTAAGACTTTGGGCGTGTGAGCGTCGCACTCTATCCACCTCGGCCACGGCGGCCACATATAAAAAAATATTGCGTCCACTTTACTAACACAAATCGTCCATAGACCATTTGATGGAACGTCAAGTCTGTTCGGGCTGTCGAAATCGTTGTGTCCTTGATCTTCCAAGCGGTAGTTTGCTTGGAAGTGCTTCGTGCGGGAGCAACTTTTGTTGGATTTGGCTCAATTTGAAACAGCCATACAGTCGACTGCTGTTAACTTTCGGGCTCATACGCATAAATCCACGATTCATCACCTGTCACGGTGTCATAGACGAAGTCTCTGCTTGAGTGAGTGCCAGATTTGTTCCGAGATCTGAATGAATCGCTTTCATTTCCAATTTCTTGTTTGTGGCAAAAAGAGAGCCTAAGTGGGGGTCATTAAGTTTAGTGTATAAATGGTTTGATAGCTTTACTTTACAGTACTTTCTTTGTGATCTGGCACCAAGCACTGAGACTTGTATGTTTCAGTTTGTTATGGAGAGATTAAGCAAGGATGATTTTTTAATCATGCGGCTCTGCATTTGCTAGAACCTATGGAAGCGCGCTTTCGTGGTAGATTGCACTTTATTGAGATTTTGTTTGAGGAGGATAGGTACTAAATGACACAAAAATGACTGAATATGCAGCAAATAAGCGAGGCTTACTGTGATTGAATGAAAAGTGATTTTGGGCTCCGGCACATAAAATACCTTGCATGCGTCAGCGTCAGCAATACTTGAAAGGTACATAAAATACATGTGTTCTTACGGAAGGTGGCACATAGGCCAACGCTGCAGCTTACGCGACGGATGTATTTGCTCAACTTTTAACTTATCACTCTCCTTCAGCTTTGAGAAGCGACACATTATGACTTTTCAAAAGAATTTGATGGTGATAATGTCGGCCTGTTTTTTAAGATCTTGGTGTACTACATTGAAAAGTAAATCAAAAACTTATTTCTTCATTCTCACACCCGGGAAAAATTGTTCCGGATAGTCAATGTATAGCTTCTCAAAGTTTAATGCAAAAAAACCGTGCCCATGTCGATCTATGTATAAAGTCCGGACCCGAAATCGACGGTTGCTTTTTTGTATAAATATATTCTTTATGTGGTCGCCATGTCGTAGTGGGTAAAGTGCGACACTCACACGCCGAAGGGTCTAGGTTCGATTCCCGGCTGAATACCTCGAATCGTTCACGGCACCACTTCTTTCGAGCTGCTGACACACTCAAAGAGTAATAACTGTCTAAGAAAGCTTCCAAATTTCGCCGTTCGGAGTCGGCAAACAACTGTAGGCCCCTTCTACTCGTGAGAGAACAGTAGCGCGCACAACACGAGTAAGTTGATGAGCAAGCTAGGCCCTGTTCCCCCTGTTGGCTGTCGCGCCAACAATTATTTGTATTATTATTATGTTCGAGCAGTATCATCAAACACATTAGTAAATCTAGTAACTCGTCTGGAGGCATTATTGGAAAATAAATATCAGACCGCTCTGCAGTATAACCAAAACAAATTGAACTTGAAGCTACTGTCAGATGCGTTGAAGTATTCATTGTGTCATCCCCTTCCTTCACCGTGAAGGGATATTTTGACGCTAAGCATGTAAAGTACCATATTGTCTGTGTCAGCGCCTTTTGTTTTCTGTTCTAAAAGTTGTTTCTTATTTTAAAACAATCCGCATAAAAAGGTGGTTATGCATACAGCATTGAGTGTGTATATTGTGACATTGATTTAAATCCGATTACACTTTAAGCCATTTGGTGTTACAATACCATACACCAACATGGATAGATGGAATCATTAGAAGAACTAATCCTTGATCCATAGGAAACTCAATTCAGCCACAATCGGCTGCGTAAAATACAACAAAAAACTACTGTAAGCCTCGACATTTGGAACTTCACAATCATGGCAGTCCATGGCTTCCAAATGGAAACTAAAATCCGCAAAAATTATTCACAACAGCTCAGGGGTATGAGTTTAGTTCGACTTACATATACGAGCCTACTTACTCCTTCTCTTTCCTATATGTGCTCCAGACTTGGCACCATTCAACTTTTCTCTGATTCCAAATTTGAAAATGTGTCTCGGTAGGGTCCAATTTGTGCTCAGCTATGGAACCATCGCCGACGCAGGAACTAAGCTACCCGTTAATTAATTAAAAGTTAATTAAGTTAAATTATTTTTCAGACGATTTATAAAAGCATCGCTGGGGCAAATGGCTCAAGTAATAGGTAACTTGTTTCCTATTGTGGAGAATTTAAATATTGTTTTTTAGTGGCATAGAATTGATTTGGCATCACTCTTTTAAATGGTGGCCATTTTGTCAGATACTTGACATTTCAATTTGAATTGACTGACGCCGAAACAACGCAAATTTATTCTCAAAATTATGATTCTGTGTTATTATGTTCTGGAAATACGTTCACTTTATGGTCAATAAGAACTTGGTTTAACTGAGACCTCAATCTGCATTTGGAGAGCCGATAATCCTCAAGCGTATGTTAGGACACACTTGCATCCGAAAACCGGCTGTTTGGTATTAGAACGTTACACTTCAAGGTGGCCGCTATATAAATATATATATTGGTTGGCGTGACAATTCTTAAAGGACCAGAACTTAACTTATCAAACACTGGTGCTGTGCACGCAACTGTTCACTTCCGAGTTGAAGGAACCTCGAGGTTTTTTGCCGAACGGAAAGTTTGAGAAACTTTTTCATTAAAAATTATTGCCCTTTAAAGGCTCAACTATAACGCCCATGGGTGTGCATCAGCTAGTGTTAAACGCGCATGGGTGAGTGTGCAAATAAGCCCATCGCTATGCGCCATACTATAATGGAGTCCATGAAGGATTGCGAATATTTCGTTCAGCATGTACAAAACCCAAACCCACACGGCGAAGGGTGTAGCTTCGATTCCCAGCTCAACACCAATTTTTCGAATTTTTAACTGCACCACCCCTTTCGAGCTGCTGACAACACTCAAAGAGCTTATTACTCTTGTCTAAGAAAGCTTCTCAAATTTCGACGTTCGGAGTCGGCAAAAAACTGTAGTTCCCTTCTACTCGTGAGAGAAGAGTAGCGCGCACAACACGAGTACTGATGAGCAAGCTAGGCCCTGGTCCCCTTTTGGACTGTAGCGCCAACAATTATTATTATTATTAGATGTTGCTTCAAATATTAAGCGCATTTGTTTTAATCTGCGAATTGTCACTAATTGGTTGCTGCACGATATTTTTCGGCTTAATGAAACGAAACAATTTCTGACATATGGGCATGCGTGCACATGCTAATTATGGGAAGACATGATTGTTTTGCAAACATGACTGAAATTTGGCACTAGCTGATGCACACACATTCGCATTATAGTTGAGCCTTAAGTGTGGTTGGAAGCTCGAAAGACGTGATGCTGTGGAAAACGTGAGGTGTTCAGTCAGGGAATCGAATTTGAACTATCGGCGTGTGAGTCTCGCACTCTACCTCCTACGCCACCTACTCCACTTCGACTTGCTGAGCTTAAAAAATTCTCCTTGGCAGTAAGTGATCTCTTTTCCCTATCGTTTTACTTTACTGGTATAATCCATTTCATCTTATTTATTCCAGTGGTGTATAAGAATAGCCTTCTTTTTTACACACCACTGGGGTGAATAAACTTTTGCTGAGGTACGGGTTCAATGTATCAATGCAAAGGAACGCTCTTTGTTTAGTTTAGTTTGATTATCTTAAGTTGAAGCTATTTATAACGAGTGTTATGTGTGCGGAGCATTGCTTACTGAACTAAATGAAAAATAATTGCGAACCACTTGGAAAATCAAGTTCTTTCAATTACATTGTTGAGCCACAACACACCAATTGCCCAACTGAAGCGAACACGTAAGTGCTGCTAAACGACTCGGCGTCGAAAGATATTTTAAGGTGCCACCATGAAGAAAAGACAGAAATATATCCAGAAATCTTGTCATTACCTGCTTCCAGGAGCCGACTTCTCTGAACGGCAGGTAGATTTATGGGCGTCAAAGAACACTTTTTCATTCTAGCTATCATTTCCTCTCAGAAATGAAAATCTTATTTTTCTTCTAAGGAATTAGGATTTTCTTGAAAGGAAGATCCTGGTCTCTAAATAAGTCCCGGATATTACCAATCTACTGGAAAAGTTGATTCAACTTCAAAGAAGTCAGTTCCAAGATCTGTCACATCACCCAATCGAATGTCAACTTGACAGCTGTACGTGATTTTCGAATTCTCAAGAATCAAACAGTCCCCAATCGAAATGAAAATTCACTCTAACTTAAAGCAACCTGAACGTCTTTCAAGCAAGTTTGCTTCCTGTCAGAAACCAATAAGGGAAGGAGATAGTCGACTTTCTCTTCTTCCGCCTTTGAATCCCATTTGGCAGTGGTTTCAATGGCATATATCTTGTTCAAAAATAAGCCTGCATCAGTGTTGGGCGAATTTTAGTCGAATAATGAGTCACTGCATCCAACAACAATTCGTAAATAACCGTCAAACTTTAGACGGGCCCATTTGAAATTCACTCTTCAATCAGCTGGTCTGTCGAGCATCTCCTTCCTCATTGGTTTCTGCTTACTACAAACCACCTAAAGGTTTGGGTTTAGGTTGTCTGTGCTGCATACTGTCTTCAAAATTAACTACAAATCTGTTTCCTTCTAATTTTGTCTGAGTATAAATATAAATGTTTAGTAAAATTCTCTTATCATCGTGTTCGCGGTTGCGCACAAACAGACTCTCTTGCTCTTGTTTTCATTTATAAACTATTTACCTTTATTTGTGTTGGTTTTTCGTTTGTTGTTTCTCGGTAAATTTATAACACAGTTTTGGCAATGTTCGGTTTAGCTGTTGTCGATGCGATTTCCGATAACTTTATATCGATTGGTACCCGTGTGTCGTAGAGGGTGGGCGCTTGCAGTATAATCCCAGCCGTTCCAACAACCACTGCGATTGTGAATATCCATAAGAAAAGCCTGTCCAACACCATAGCCACGTACTTCCAATCCTCTTTCACCTAGAAGACACGACAAAAGAAACAAGAACGTTCACAAATGAGACAATGATGCGAAAAAGGATAAGAAAAGGCTGCAAACAGAAAAAGGGAAGACAACCAGCGCCAGTTTGTGAGGACGAAATTGGGAAACGTATTGCCTTGATTATCATATTCTCCAGATTTTTTCCGCCATCTCACAAGGACGCTCTTCCAGGCTACACGTCAAGGATATTGGTGCCCGAAGTGGTGAATGGCATTGACAGATGACGCGACAGAAGGGGATAAATCATCTCGCAGCACAGCGAGATTTGTAACATTCGGAAACATCTGCTGACGATTTTATGAGTCGCTATATGAAAATCGTCGATCGACGTAAACCCATCAGCAGGCTTATAGCCAAGAACTACTCAGGGCGGGACTGGTGGCAGAATGTTGGCAATGAATCGTGTTGCTTTCGCCCCTTTCGCTTCATCTGTACACCGCATGTGTTTGTGTTCATGAATGAGGTTAAGGATAATGTTTTGCTAGCATCTGGTGTCGGGTTGTGTAACACAGACCGGCGCTCAGGAATGAGTTGGCACATGAAGAAGAATGAGCTAATTAACTCAAGCCTTCTCCGCCTCCAATTCTTTTTCCATGCACAAATCATGAAGGTACTTGGTGAATGAAAACGGTATCAGTGAGGGGAGTGTCACTCCTGTGACATTCAATTTGTCAATCGAAGAAGTTATTTTAGCAAGGCGTAGTCGCGTGTGCCTTGTTTTTCAATTCGCACACATGTGCCGTATCCGAGTGTATTTTTAGCTGCGCTGAGGTGTGATGATTGCCATTGAATGTGACGGTTGGCATTTGAGGAGGAGGTGTTGGATGCGATGCTTGTTTATTGAAGCGGACTTCTGTCAAAGCGGTGCTGCTCCATTGTGCCAGGTGACTGCTTATAAGTAGATTAGTGCCAACGTGAGGAGAACTTGAACAGTTGTGATGTGTTTATGCCTCATTTGTTTGCTGTCGTTGTCGCTACAGTACTATATTGTCAAATTGAGATTTTATCGTTGGAGGTTGAATGTTGGGGAGGGGAGATGGTTTACTCCTTTAAGGGCATTTGTCTTTATTTGGGACTTTAAACTGTTTGCGCTTCGAATGAGTGGAAATGTGGCAGTTTGGCTGGAATATCGCGTATTCGTAGGGAATTTTGTCTAGCTCCAAAATGTGAATCGAGGGTAGTAAAAGCATTTATTCCTAAGATCTTGCAACGGTCCAAATTTTGTCTGAATTTTGCATGAAATATTGATTTTTTCATTAATATCAAATTCTGGATCAACACATTCTATGTTTTCGAAAAGAAACTGCTCATATCCCAAACGCTAATATTTCTGTGAAAATTTGGGGCACATGGTAAATTCTGACCACAATAACTGCTTCTGATCGGAAATTAAGCTAAACCTGAAGCTTTACTTGCTCATGAAAGAAATAGTAGCCGAATTCCGTGTTGAAGTGCCTTCATAAAGGAATTAAGGTATGAGGTTAATTCTTGCACTGGTTAACGCTTTGAATAGAAAAGATGTGCGTAGGGTATTCCTACATCTGGACCAGAAATTAAATTTCGAACATGTAGCAATTAGAAGCGTTTAGGATTCGTATAGAAGACAGCTTGGATAACATCCCAAAATCTGAGGATGATTGTTTTGGAGCTAAATTCTAAATAAAATTCTATAATAAAATTTTGATCAGAAGACATTTTCTGTCCATATTTGGAACAAATATTCGTGTTGCAGATGATAAGCGTGCTTATCTGATCATTTTTGGAGCTTATTTTGGAGCTAAATTTTACGTCGGAATGTTTCTATAATAAAATTGACTTCAAATTTTGGCCATTAAACACTGTAAGATCCAAATTTGTTTTTTTCCCCTCAATTCCATTCAGTGGACAAAGTTTGAAATGAAATATGTGATGGATCCGCTTAGAAAAAGCTCCCAGGCGTTCATTTCGGTTTTAAAACCCGTTTTTGATTAAAATTGTATACAAAAATTTGGTACGACGAATTGGTTAAAATCTCATTCTGTTTTTCTCATTGGAATTTTATTTCGTTCTTAGCTTAGAGAAAATTGTGCTTTTCTAATGGCGCCCAACGCAGGACTAAGCTGCAGAAAGTTACGGCCCTAAAAGTAAGACCGACAAAATTCCAAATATGGATCTTTCTTTAAATTCTTATTCTGTTTCCATCATTAAGGTTAACTTCATCCTTAGATTAGCAAAAATTTACCTTTTGAAATGGGGCCCAACGCAGGACTAAATTGCAGAAAGTAACGGTCCTCAAAGTGAAACCGACAAAGTTGCAAAAATGGAGCCTTCGTTAAATTGTTGTTCTGTTCCGTTTGTTCTGTTCTCTTTGTTCTGTTCTGTCTTGTTTTGTCTCAAGGTTTTATTTCGTTCTTAGCTTAGAAAAAACTAAGCTTTTGAAATGGCGCACAACACAGGATTAAATTGCAGAAAGTTACGGCCCTCAAGGTGAACCCGACAAAGTTAAAAATATGGAGCTTTCTTTAAATTCTTATTTTGTTTTCGTCATCAAAGTTTTACTTCTTGCTTGGGAAAAACTGTGCTTGAAAAAAACTGTGCCTTTGAAAACTTTGCCTTCTAGCTTGGGAAAAACTGTGACTTTGAAATGGCGCCCAACGGAGAACTAAATTGCAGGAAATTACGTCCCTCAAAGTGAACCTGACAACATCGCAAATATGGAGTTTTCGTTAAATTTGTACTCTGTACATTGTTTATTTTGTCCCTAGCTAAGAAGAAAACTGTGCTTTCGAAATGGCGCCCAACGCAGGACCAAATTGCAGAAAGTTACGGCCTTTAATGTGAAACCGACAAAATTCCAAATATGGAGCTCTCGTTAAATTTGTATTATGTTTTCGTCATTAAGGTTTTATTTTGTAGCTTGCTTGGAAGAAAACGGTGCCTTTGAAATGGCGCCCAATGCAAAACAAAATTGCAAAAAGTTACAGCCCTCAAAGTGAAACCAACAAAATTCCAAATATGAAGCTTTTGTTAAATTCCTATTCTGTTTTCGTTATAAAGGTTTTATTTCGTCCTTATCTTGGAAAAAACTGTGCCTTTGAAATGGCGCCCAACGCAGGACTAAATTGCAGAAACAGACAAAACCTCAAATACGATGCTTTCGTTAAATTCTTAGTCTGTTTTGGTCATAAATGTATTTTTTCATTCTTAACTGCCCCTTCCATTTGGAGCCCAACATTGGACTGTTTTGCGGAATGTGAAACAGCCATTTTACAGACAAAATTGCAAAAAACGAAAATATTTAAAAAACAAAATCGAAAAGCAACTTACCCTTGTGCTCTCCTCCTCCTTGCGTGTCTGATCGGCAATGTACGTGACCCCATCCATTGCCTTGTGCAGTTCGGGACAGGTGTGCCATCGATGACGCACCGTGGTGCACGATCTTCCCGAGGAACAACAGGGTGCTTGATTTTGATGCGGCTGCGGCTGCTGATGGTGACCACTGCTGCTGCTCGCTGCAGCCGTCCCCGCCGACGAGCCGTACTGCTGCTGTTGCTGTTGCTGATGATGTGTCGATTGATATTGAGCCTGAATACTGCAACACGACTCCGCCAAAGTGGATGCAGTAGCCACAGAATTCACCGTCGTGGTGGACTTTATCACATTGGAATTCCCTAACAGATCGCAGGTTGTCGTTGACTGATGGCACTGATGGGAGTGCAGAGGCGCCGGCGAGAATGTCGCCGACGATGTCGATTGCTGACGATAGAGATGATGATGCTGCTGCTGTTGCTGCTGCTGCTGGTGATGGTGCAGGGTGGATGTGGAGGCCGACTGATGCGGATTGTAGCTGCCCATGCCGTTCGTCTGGCATGAGGTCGATGTCATTTGACGAAATCGAGACGGTGTGAGAGGATGATCGAGCAGACTGCCCCCGGTCTGCTGGTACTGGCTGTGGTGATGGCCGTCGATTAGCGATGAAGTTGTCGATGTCTGCTGATTGACAGTCGATATTGTCGATGGATATGGCAGCGCTGTCATGTCGTCCATCAGATTGAAACTTTGTACTCTGTGCTGGAGATGAGGCGATGTGCTCCGCGACGTTGTCTTTGGACTGTGATGGAGCCTATTACGGGTAGGAATAGACATGAGACTGCAGTTAAACGGTCCAGAGCCGAATTGTTACTTACTTTGACAAGGCAACTGGTGGCGGCAGCGGTGGTATTTGATCCCTCAATTCCAGTCCATTGCATGTCCGGACCATTAGACGTCGCGATGATTGTCTGCATGGGGAAGAAAGGGAGAGAGAGAGAGAGAAGTCAATCAATATCGAGTGACTGTCAGGACTCATTAAACTTACATCATCTCACTGATTGGATAGAGTGGTCGCCGCATCACCAGTATCCGTGGCAACTGATTTATGAACACAGTTCGAACCCATGGGGCCATTGTATGAGTTTGTGGCGAGCGAAAGTGTACATTCAGCACGACTACTGTAACGCATATACTGCTCGTCGTGCCGGGATTGTGGCCACATCATCGCAGGACATCGAGTGAGCGAGAGAAAAAGGGAAAATAAAATAATAAAGAGGGGTATAAATAAATTAGTAGATTGCCTTCTGGAACAATGTACCGCTAACTTCATTTATTGGCAGTTTCGCTTTTTTACTGCTCCGCCGATCGGCCAACTGTGCCGGCGGTCGCACGGCTATCGCGTTCGTTCTCATATCCATGAACAAGGGATTTTAATCGAATTGACTTTTGCTATGAATGTGTGCGGGAATGTGTGTGAGGCTGTGTGCTCGTTGATTTGGCAGGGTCTGTAATTGAGTTAGTTATGGGTTTGGGGAGTGGGGGGCCGATAATCGAGCATACGGCGCAGTGTGGTGAGTGGGACTCGTCCTTGGACGTCCCTGTCTAATTTGTTGTTCTTGAGGGCTCTTTCATTTGAGATGCTGTGACAGATTGCGTGACCGCATGCAGTTGGTGTGCGAGGTGGTGGTGGAGTGAAGCCGAGTCGAACCTCTT
Organism: Eristalinus aeneus; assembly: GCA_955652365.1. Classification (NCBI taxonomy): domain Eukaryota; kingdom Metazoa; phylum Arthropoda; class Insecta; order Diptera; family Syrphidae; genus Eristalinus; species Eristalinus aeneus. The sequence goes on from OY019132.1 coordinate 57,149,028, forward strand.
TAGTGCGGTTGATGCTGTGTGGTCGGTTGGTTGGTGAGAATGGACTGTCCACACTGGTGGTGCCCTGTGTGGGAAGGGGGCGGGTAAAAAGTGGCCTCAAATGGGCTTTTAGTCTGGTGATGGGTGGCTAATGGAAATTATGTGCCCGACGAAATGTTTCTCACATTTGAAATGGATTGGAAGGGAATCTGTGAAAAATGGAAAAAATCTGTTTCTCTCAAGAAATCTATCGCAGAAAAAGCAGTTGCGTGACACCTTGATCAGGTGAAATGAGGTCTGGACAGGTTTATTTTTCACAATTAACACAAAATGGTAAACTTGTGGGCATCTTTCCCTAGAGCGTGGGTGTATAGTAAAGTCTGTAAGAAAAGGACAAGGCATGAAAATATCGCATTCACTCCCATTCAACTTTGATCGAAATTTATTGGTTTACTAACGACTTATACGAGTACAAGTATACACCCATCTGAATTGGAATATTTGCAATTTATGTGAAATTAGAATTCAAATCTCTATGAAGCTTAAAGAGGGGACCTGATGAGCTTAAACAATTAAATTAAGACGCAAATATGTGTACCCTTTTTTGCACGTAATAAGGCTATCTGCCAGCTCATTGACTTTTAGCGCCGCGAAGACTTGTGGGCTTGTAGCGACTTAGACAAAACCTTCAAAAATTTACACAGTTCACATCACTTGGACGAAATATGACGTGATTGCTGCAAATCTCTAATGTGGGCCTGGGGATGTGGATTGTAGCAATTTCCTACTTAAATCGTACGTCATTAGTCTTCGAATAACTTAACCAAAATCAAAGATATTAGAAATGAATACAATTAGAATTAGAAATGAATAAATGAATACGTTGAGAATGATAACCTTTAGATAAATGAAGTTTTAGACTTCACACGGAATAATAATTTCTTTGACGCTCACTGGTTCCATTGAGGACAATGGAATATTTGTTTTTGATAAACCCAACCATCCATCCTTCCTCATGGCTATCAAGTATATTTCCTGGAAAATTGGTGTGAGCTTCTAGTTGCTCCAACGCATAATAATGTAGACACAACACTCTTTTCTTTTCTTTTCGGAGGCCGTTTGGTAAAACATTGGACTGGATAAAGGACCTTGAATTCGATAATTCACTTTTTTAGCAGAAACTTAATGTTGAATATATTCAATCCAGAAAAATGACAACTGACCAGTTCTGAAATTAAGAAGTTCTTGTGTTTAATTTGACCTTACGCTGGAAGGAAGTAAGTTGAAGAAAATATTAAATGACTACGCAAATGTGTTTCTGCTTATTTGAGAATTGATTATTTTTGACCAATAGTGTGACAACTTGTGCATCCGGTCTACTACAACACAATTTTTTAGCGTCACTGTGCCACTCTTTGTCTGACAACAAACAGGTGTGTTCCAGTACTTTCTGTACTAAACTCTGAAGTCTGTCATTTGTTATAGAGTGGGGGTAGATCTCTTTCAGAAAAGGGGAAAGGAAGGAAACGCATCTAAACAAAATGTGTAAAGTTTGTCATTAAGGAATATCAAAATCCCGATACAGAAAACAAAAACAACAACAAGATTTGAGTCGCATACACAGAGAAAATGGGTCAATGCTCACTTATCTCTGTACGCATGTTAAAGTCATTTGACAGAAAACCAACAATCTACCCCCAACATTTTCTTGCGTTAAAATGAGCAGGGTAAGCAAGTATTTTATTCTCCTGAGAGAGCGCTTATTTGATGTAAAACCCATTTTTCGGCATACGGGAACGGAAATTGTGTTATTTTGTATTGTTTTTTCGGGTACGGAAACACACCTAATATAAGATCTGTTCCAATTGATTTGTGTACAGAAATTCGTAGTTGAGTAGTTTGGGTAAAAATCTCTCGTGCAGAGAGTAACTCTACCGAAAATTGTGGAACGACTTTTCGTAGAAATTCGTAAACAGCTGTTAGGCATATGAACTGTTTTTTATTTTCTATTTGACAACCATCCGCTGCCGTGCTGCTGTCCACAGTTTTTTCTTCAGCAGAAATTCGTAGGGAGAGAAATATTTTGCTCTCTCGTGAGCTCTACCTTCTACGAAAATATCAGCTAATGGAACGCTTTTTAGTTTTTCGGGCAAATTCGTAGAAATTCAGAAAAATTGGAACAGACCTATAATTTATTAGTATTACCTTTTTTCTGACAACATAAAAAGTCTGTTCCTATTCATAATAATAATTGTTGGCGCTACAGTCCAAAGGGGGACCAGGGCCTAGCTTGCTCATCAACTACTCGTGTTGTGCGCGCTACTATTCTCTCACGAGTAGAAGGGACCTACACTTTTTTGCCGACTCCGAACGGCGAAATTTGAGAAGCTTTCTTAGACAGTTATTGCTCTTTGACTGTTGTGACAGCAGCTCGAAAGAGGTGGTGCCGTGAAAAATTCGAAAAATTGATTTTGAGCTGGGAGTCGAATCTACACCCTTCGGCGTGTGAGCGTCGCACTCTACCCACTACTCCACGGCGACCACTCATCATTGTTATGTACATATGTATATATAAATAATTGTAGTGTTCTTAAGTTCTTGAATTTGTCCCACACTTACTTACAGTAATCAAATTGTATATTATCTAACTGAAGGATCGTTAGCCACTAGTTCTATATGAACTAAAGAATGATGCCGATTCTTCTTCTTCTTCTTCTTGTGGCGCTACAGTCCGGGGTGGACATGGGCCTATGATGCCGGTTCCTCTTCTTAAATTTTCGAACTCATTTTTTGTAGTTCATGAACCTAATCTGAAATCTGTTTTTATATTCAAGAAACTGAACTGTAAATAAAAAAAAAAACACATTAAAAAATGTTTACGAAGTGAAATCGCTTTGAATCGTGTGTATACGCCATGCCTTGATGCGACTTTGGGTAGGATGTCCCTTACATTTCAAAAACAACCACAACATTTTTTGTGTCACTCAAGGACATCAAAAGGATCCATGTTACCACCGGTCAAAAGAAAATTCGAGAAAACTCATGAAGACATCTGACCCAAGGGCAACAAGGAATTCAATGAGAATTGAAACGCCTGCGATCCATCGCTACCGCCATCCATCAAGTGAATTATGAAGTAACAGAAAATTCCTTAATTACAACATCTAGCCATTCCTGAGGACACAAGGAATTCCGGCTGTCATCCTGAGTTTTACAGAGCCACAGGACTTCCACCGCATCCACTGACAACGGGCATAGTTGAAGCAACCGAGCGAGCTGAGGTGACGGTGTGGTAACCACCACGACACCATTTCTGGCACACATCATTATGTAGGTGCTGCACGACGGCATTACTTCCACCTCCTAGAGCAAGGTGGGGGAGAGGAGATAAGTTGGATCCCAGCACACACGGCGGCGTGCACCCACAGAGAGGCGCTCAATTATGAGACGTAAGTGTGTTTAATGAAAATATTTAGCGATGAAATTCGGAGGCGTTAGGCTCCTGTCGGCGAAGCCACAAGCGATGCCACCATGACTGGATGATGTTGTTTTGTTTCGCCTTGGCAAAGGATTATGTCCCTGCACTAGGGGCGGGATGGAGGGGTTTCTCTTGCGGTTAATTAGGACGCGATTCAGATGTCGTTGGAGCGGGGGGATGGCTCACGAATTGAGTTGCAAGGACGCCAGCGAGGCCTACTTTTCGCACCAGTAGGGATGTGTGCTGGGTTAGAGTTAGAGGAAGAGGAGGTATTAACGCACATCCAATGTGTGTACTCAATGCATGACGGCGCAATTAACACCGCTAAGCGAGAATGTGAAAGTGAGAGAATCCTGTTGAGTGTGGTAAGGTTGAGACGAATTAGAGGGAAATGTTGGAAAAAGTCTCAACGAATCCCAGGAGATGTCAAGGACCCCAGCATTCGCCATTATTGGATCAAGGCCGCATTGAAAATTAACAAATACAAGCTTGCCCAAGTCCCCAGGCAGCAACCCGACGAAGACCTAATTAAGCATTCCTTTACTTACCGGGACGCGGGGTACTCGCCACTTCCGGACATGTCGCAACAAAACTGCTCACATAATCCGGGGTTACTGCCGTGCCGCTGGGCCAGTGTTCACCCAGGGCAAAGCAATAAAATATCCACAAAACCCCCAAAGACCGGTTTCCAGGCTAATGCTCGGGACATTGAAAACCTAAAGTTTAACATCAAATCCCATTTAATTCCCAACCAAACCAAACAGAGAGAGGGTGGAAAAAAACAGTACAACCCCAGGGAGGAGGAGGAACATGGTGAGTATCCTTTCGACGCGACGGGACGACAAGAAACCCTCCGCCGGCGTGGGTAGCCGCCGCAAAAATACCAGGCATTCCGTGCCGGCAGTCGTTTGCAACATCCAGTGAATGCGTAATTGCCCGGTGACTTATGGGAAGGTCAAACCAAACTGTTACTTACCTGAATGTATCGAGAATCATTGTAAATAGTACGAATTTTCCTAATAACGGAACAACTAATGATGTTGGGGGTATAATTTCCGCCAGTAGCAAGAAGAACACAGTCAGCGAGAGCAGGATAGATATGCTTAACGATACCTGAAAGAATAGAGACGAAAGAAAATGCGTCAGAGAGAGACGAGTGAGGTTGTGGAATGGGACCGGGATTGAATTTTCTTTGGTGACTGAAGGTTGGGGGAATGTGGGCTGGGCATTGTTGGAGCAGGGAAACTGTTGACTGAGTGTGTATGATAATCGGTGTTCCCACTTTGATGAGGTTTCGAGAGAAGAGCACTTATGGCGATTGTTTACGAGCTTTGACTTAAAATTACAAACGTGACTTGGTTGTTGTTGGGTGCTGGGTGGCGTTGAGCGGCTGATGGAGGACAACAAATGATTTTTGCTGCTTTCACCATGATTGATTTTTAGTTTTGTGTTTTAGTTTCTTGTTTTAATTAGAGCACTGTTTAGGTGTAACTTGCGAGGTCTGCAACGAATTCCCGTTTTGCGGTGACAGAGAATCCTTTCGAGTGCATATCTGTTAACTGCAGTCTCGTGCAATTGATTTTTAATCGAGGACGGCGCAATTATCGGTGGGGTTGATAGTCTAGCTCTCACTTGTGTTGTCCAATGTGTGAGGTCGGTTTTAAACTGCCTTTCTTGTAGTTGTTCGTAGTGACGAGGGTTAGTTCTTTTAATCACCAGCTCGGACATTTTATTTTTGAATTCTAATTTTTATTGCATAGTCCACTTATGCAAGATAACGTGAGCAGGGCTTAGACCATCGTGAGACAGGTTAGTTTTACTCTATTGATGGCTATCATTGTAACGACAACTGCTTAGAACAAGGGGAATGGCAGGTATGCACCAAAGGCACAATACTTGTTCTAAGGTACAGTGGCATAAATGTAGTCCTCTAGATTATGTTTGAACGCCTCTGAGGTCGTTTTCGTGCTGGACGGTATGAATAAAAAAGGAACGATATAAGTTTTCACGGATTTTGCCGCTCGTTCTCGGGATTGAGTTTTAGGTTTCCTCTTCGGAAAAAGAGGAGTAGCCCTCGATGAACTAAGCTTTTGGACAACTGGAGTGCCCCTTTCAGTCCAAATGTTTGAACAGTTCCATGGATAAAGCTAATGGCGGTAGCTATTCCAGAAACGTATTGTGTGTCTATGCACCTTATTCCTTCTGCCAAAGCCCTGGGTGGAAACTTTCGATGTAGTCGTTACCTTTCCTTGCCACAAATATGAATCAATAAGCAGATCCACAGTTGAACTCACTGATACCAACTATTTCAGGAAGATAGTTTGGTCTTTGAATCCGAACCATTGGGACAACGCAACAGAGGACGGGCAAAGGTGGCGCACACAAGTGGAGAAGGACCTCAACCAACTTGGAGTGCGCACCTGGAGACAGCTGGCGAAAAATCGTGCTGGCTGGAGAGGCATGTTGGTTGAGGCAAAGGTCTATCCCGGACTGAAGCGCCACAACAAGAAGAAGAAACAGTTTGTGGCATATGAAGGTTTTTTCTTTTTGCTCCGGCCCTGGGAGGGAACTTTAACCTCTCATTCATATTTGTGAACCTATACAAAAAATCAATCAATTGTGCACATTCCTCCTTCGTCCTTCTGCCCAACTTGTTTCAAATACCAAATAAGTTGCTGAAAGTGTAAATTAACACGTATCCGCCTAGGCTTCAGTAGAAAGAGGCTCGAGGTCTAATGAAGTGGTTTACATGTTTGGGTCTATATTCTTGCATATCAAAGTGCATGCTGAAGATAGAGAGTTTGGCTTATTGTAAGCGCATTCTTATACTTCCACAAGTTGTCCATTGCCCACTTTCAGTTTGCTGGAGGTTCAATCTGTCACTTCTTTTGTAGGGCAAAACTCAGAGTCTCTTAACGCTGAAACGATGATTTTCAATCTCATTGCCGGCAGCTGAACATACAGAAAGCAGTGTTGGTCTATCATCATTAATTATTTTGAAGGACCCACACGGTCGTATTGATTCTCGGTACTACTTCAATTGGAAGCAATTGGTGAAACACATCCAGTCGAGGTTTTGTAACCGCCTTCCAATGCCGAGCCGTATGCAAGGGTAAACATAGATTCATGTTACCAAAAGCTTAAGTTGTTGAGGATGAGAGGACCCTTGGCCAATGCCGTATTCTTCTATTCCCAGCAAGCGTATTGAAGGAACGCCTAGGAAGAAAATATTCACTTTACATGACTAACCCATTGTCCCTTTCTTTTACCGTGCTGGCTACACATTATTGAGTTCCAGGTATAAACATGTCAATGCCGTAGCATAGTCAAAGTACATGTGCTTTTGGGCAGCTTTGGTTTGTGCTCCTAATTTCTTAGTCTTTATCTCAAAATTCACCAAGAGGCTCGGCCTTGCTTTCACTTCCCAATCTTGCGTCAATGCAAGTTCAATTGCGGTTCATAGTGCACAACGTACATCATGTGACCTTTTATGTTAAGTCGGGTATATATATTTTCAAACAGACGAGGACATTTGTAACTTACCACTCGAAAAGTCCCGGGACTGACATACAGGTGGAGCCACTTACAAAAAAAAATTGTAGCTCGCTGCCACAAGTATGTCCTACTTGGAGTTAATTAAAAGGCGAGGAGTCGATTTATGTATACAATATTTTATTTAGATAAGTTATCATCGGCGATTTCAATGTAAGTATTGATCAGTGTCACTATCCCACTGCTAGTTATGATCCGTGTGACTTTCTTATTGCGAGTGTCTTTTGTGTGACCCAACCCATTCCTTTTATTGCTCCGTAAGCACATGCCCATGTTGCATCCCTCGGCGTTGGTGGGATGCGAAGGATATACTCTTGTGCGTCGCGGGCACCTTTGGGTTCGTTGGGTTGTTTACCCAACGACGTACGGACCGCGATCGCAGATGTTATTTTGCGTAGAAGGATATCCTCGCGTGGGTTATGTGCCGTTGGGTTAGTTCACGTACTGCGATGTGCTGCTGAGTGTGCCGTTGCGTAGTCCGTTCAGTATGCTCAGCTGCACTGGTTGGCCGGACCGTTGGTGTGGTTGTCTGCCACAAAATCCATACTATTTTTAGGAACGACAAATATTCAAATGACACCTGTCAAATTTGCATGACAATCTGATTATTAGGTTACAAGTTATAGTCCTTCAAGTGACGTTACCTTTGCGATTTTTAAAACAATGGAAAAAACTAAATTTTGTGTGTTGATTGAACAGGGCTTCCTGATGGGAAAAAATACCGTGCAAGCTCAGCAAAAGGTTGAAAAGTATAACAGGGACTCTGCTCCATCAGCAAAAACTATTTGTCGGTTTAATGCTGCATTAAACGCGTTGAGGACGGCGCAGTTTCTTCTATTCAGCATCATTTGGCAGCAGCAAAAATCAAACGTTGATTTATCTGATGGCGCTTTGCACAAAACAAATTTTAAACTTTGAAGACAAGCAACAAATTTTGCAAAAACTGCACACATCGTGCTGCTTCTGTTATACCAATATTTCCTCACACACGCGACCAGATAAAACATTCATGTGTGAGCCACCGGTGGCACATTAACGTGTTAAACGTGGCACCAACGATGCTGAACGCTCTGGAAAACCAATTGAGGTGAACCAATTGACGCCTGAAAACGTCAAAAAAGTACACAAAATCGTTTTGGAAGATCGCAAAGTGAAATTGCGTGAGATAGCTTACACCTTAAATATATGAAAAGGCAGTGTGTACACTATTCAACATGAACATTTGTCCATGAGAAAGCTGACATCGAAATGGGTGCCGTGGTTGCTCACAATGGAAAAGAAACCGCAACGTATCGATGATTCTGAGAGCTGTTTGGAGTTGTTTCGTCAAAATATGACTTTTGCATCGGTATGCCACAATGGATCAAGCATGGATCCACTACTACACTCCAGAGTTAAATCGAAAGTCAGTGGAGTGGGCACCAGTCGGTGAGTCACTCCCAAAGCGTCCAAAAACACAAAGGTCGGCTGGCAAGGTTACGGGATCGGCGTTTTGGGACGAGCACGGAATTTTATTCAGTGACTGTCTTGGGAAAGGCAAAAGGGAAATGGGTCAATAGCGAATACTACGAAGGTTGCCTTTTATATTTCGGGATTGGGCAACCCTTGTGTTGCAACCTGGAAACTGCCACCTCTATCGTTAAGTTTCACATTTTTGAGGGTATACGTACTCAGAACGTTCTGACATACTAGCGCTTTTTGTGTTGTCTACAGTAACTTAAAAGATTCATCTCGCCCAAAATATGGAATTAAATCGTGAAAAATTTTCATGCTATTATTTTTTACAACTTTCGACGTGGATTAACTCAACAAGAATATACTTCACAGGATCATTTATGTGAAGTCTTCATTTACTGTCAGTCTTCATTTACTTTCAAATAAGATCACTCAACAACAGTGCATTGATGAACTTAATTCAATTTTTCGCGAAGAAGCTCCATCAAGGATCAGTGTTTAGCGATGGTATGGTGATTTCTACCGAGGTCGTAGTTCACTCCAAGACGAATTTCGTGAAGGTCGTCCAAAATCAGTTGTTGTTCCAGAAACCATTGATGCTGTGCGCCAACTGATATTGCAAGACCGTCATGTGACCTATCGTGAGATTCAGACAACCTTAGGCATTAGTGGAACCAGCATACATTCAATATTGCATGAACATTTGACCGTCAAGAAAATTTGTTCGCGTTGGATCCCACACAATTCGTCAATCGCTCAAAAAAAAGGCTCATGTCGATTGGTCGAAAGAAATGCACGATCGCGGTGCTTCGAAACAAGTCTATGACATCGTGACAGGCGATGAATCGTGCATTTATGCGTATAAGCCCGAAAGTGAACAGCAGTCGACTGTATGAGTGTTTCAAATTGAGCCAAATCCAACAAAAGTTGCTCGCGCACGAAGCAGTTCCAAGCAAATGGTCGCCTGCTTTTTCGGAACACTGGACATGTCGCAATCGTACCACTAGAACAACGCAGAACAGTCAATTCTGAGTGGTAATAATAATAATTGTTGGCGCTACAGTCCAAAGGGGTACCAAGGCCTAGCTTGCTCATCAACTACTCGTGTTGTGCGCCCTACTGTTCTCTCACGAGTAGAAGGGACCTACACTTTTTTGCCGACTCCGAACGGCGAAATTTGAGAAGCTTTCTTAAACAGTTATTACTCTTTGAGTGTTGTCAGCAGCTCGAAAGATGTGGTGCCGCGAAAAATTCGAAAAATTGGTGTTGAGCTGGGAGTCGAACCTAGACACTTCGGTGTGTGAGCGTCGCACTGTACCCACTACGCCGCGGCGACCCTAGAATTCTGAGTGGTACACAACCATTTTTTGCCAGTTGTCTTCCAAAAAATCAGGAAAACCAACCGCCGAAGACGGATCACTCTTCACCACGACAATGCGACAACTGCATTTTTGAGCACTCAAAACATCGACTTGATGAGTCATCTGCCGTATAGTCCTGACTTGGCACCAAATGATTTTTAATTCTCGTACGTAAAAAATAAAATGAGAGGGCAACGTTTTTCGACATCTGAAGAAGCGGTTGATGCGTTCAGAATGCATGTTTCGGAGACACCTCAATCAGAGTGGCAAAACTGCCTCGTCAATTGGTTCAAACGCATGCAAAAGTGTATAGATCTTAATGGGGAATATTTTGAAACACAGTTAAGCTATTTTTTATGATTAATATTTGTTTTTGTTCTTTAATCCCGAAATATCAAAGGCAACTATCGTACATGGCATTTTTGATGCATTTCAAGGAAGAAAGTGCAAAAGAAGAAAACAATTCTTTTCCACCGAAAGAATGCACCGTGTCACAAGTCGTTGGCTACCATTTGAATTGCTTTGATTTGATTCCGCACCCACCATATGCTTCGGGACTGGCCCCCAAAGACTTCTACCTGTTTTCAGACCTTGAAAAGATGCTCGCAAAAAAAAAAATGGCTCAGCTAGAAGGTGATTGACGAAACTGAAGCCTATCTGATAAAATCGGTATCGAAATGTTAGAGCGGCTTTGGACTGACTGTATATCCCTTGAAGGAAACGATGTTGATGCATAGAGTCGAATTTTGTCTAGAAAATTTGTTTTTATTGGTGAGTCCCGGGACTAAGTGTGTGATGTGTTGTGTATTAAGGACATTGATTTTAAGACATTTTTATTTTTTGTGCAATAAACACATTCGACTTCATTTTCCTAATTAAACATTTTCATAATTAATGGGGCGTTACAGTCCAGAGAGGACTTGAGTTTCAACCAAAAGTCGGCTCCAGTCAGCTGCCTTCAGATGGGCACTTGGTTTGGTAGAGGTTCTTCTTCACTTGCGTCCGCCATTTCGTTCGAGGGCGTACTTTGTAACGTTGTTCCAGTGGTTCCAAGAAAATGAATCTCCGGGCAGTGTCTCTTCGCTCTGGATGACCCATGTAGTGGGTCACTTTTAGTGGTAGATCCGAAGACGCTTGACTGGGGACATGTCGTCGAACAGTTCGTGGTTGAATCTATGCTATCAACGTTTACAGGACCAACCATCACACGCAGAACTTTCGAGACTACCAACGCCTTCGTCGTCCTTTCTTTTAATAGGATCCATGTTTCTGCAAGACATTTGTCTTCACTTCATTTTAAATTTACTTAGATCCTCGCTGTCCGAGATGTGTTGCGGATAACATTTCATGATGTGTTTTGGCGTTCATCAGAAATTCTTGAAAGAGTTTTTAAAAATCATTAGTAAATATAAGACGCTGTGCCTGGGCGTGTTTTTGTTTGAGCTTGCTTCACTTGGACGTATACGCAACATTTTTTATATTTTTCTCGGGACGGCGAACTCATTCTAGGTTTACGGCATTGGGTCAACATGATCAACAGCACACAATGGCACTTATATTTATGTCGAGGACTTTTGCTGTCGTTCGTGTTTTGATAATTAATTATTTCAATCCACATTCACGGCAAGTTTGTTAAGTGCTATCGTAGGCTGAAATGTTCAGTTCTTGCTTAACTCTTAACTGGAGAGGCCCTCTGGCCTTCTGGTATGGAATAGCACTTCAAAGTATTCAAAACTTCAATGATGCAGTGAATTTTTTGTTCAACAACACCCACACCGTGTGACTACACTCGTAGTTTGCTTCACCCAAGAGATGTTCATTAGCTTATTATTTTTCTATGGTTAACCTTCCCGGGGGCTAAGAGCCTGAAGACTTTCCCGAACAGACTTCTTTAGCTCATTATTTGAAATTATTAAGATAGATTGAGTTGTGATACACTCTGAGTGTGATACACTCTGAGTGTGATACACTCTGAGTGTGATACACTCTGAGTGTGATACACTCTGAGTGTGATACACTCTTTTCCATACAGAGTGTATCACAACTCAATTCCGCGCTGTCACTGCTCAAGCACTTTGTTTCAAAAAGAAGTTCAGAATGTTGCTCAGTCCATACTCCTGAATTTGTGTCAATGACGCTTAAACTTGTCTTATATTGTGGCAAGCACTGGAAAGGATTCAAATATGATTTCTTTTTGGGTTCTTCGTAACGACAGAAATGCATTTCTGATGAGTTACCCCCTTTCTCTGGTCTGTTGTCTAAACTGTTTTTTACAAGAACGCACGCTATTCCCTTTGTTTGGTGTGTCCTTCGTTCATTGTGTCTGTCCCAATGATTATGTTCCCAAAATGAAACGATATTCAATCCAGAAGTCACCACTTGTGCAATCAGAGTTATGCAAAGTAATTTTAGAATGCACACGAATTTATGGTGGGAAGAAACTTTGTGCCAAACTGAGAAAATTTCTAACACTGAAAATAATCCAAAATTGAAGGAAACTTTATATAAAAACGACTTCGGTCTCTTGCCCATCAACAGCTGAGTCCCAGTAGTCCAATAACGTTGATCGACTTCTGAATCTCGAATTGCATACGCAGTCCACATCTGAAAGCGTTTTGTTGCTGATATTTTGTTTTCTCTAGTTTTTTATCAATGGCGGTCATCAGCCCTTCCGTCCTTAAAGAAAAAGGTTAAGATGTTTGCAGGTTTTGATAAATAAAGACATCTGAGGGTGCCTGTGCAAAGATGGACAAAGTGGCGACCCTGGAAATGTCCACTTCACTCCTCATCAAACAAGCGACTACGAGAAAAAGTGCTTCCACATCTACAGACTTCCCAACGAAAGGGAATTCAAATTCTCAGTATTGACAGCCCAATCAGCAAAAACCAAGAAAACATCTCAATTCACTCTGCCCATTGAGAGAAGGAAAAGGAAAAAAGCCCCTTTTGACCTTAATCACTTATACAGCCGCGTTAAACAAATCATCGTTTACTTTACCCCTTTCGCGCTTCTTCCCCATTCATTTTTAATCTCAAATTGTCCACTTCCATTTAAGGAAAACAGATGAATGTTGTTTGTTGACAAAAGGGCTTCCGATTTCCACACAGTCACGCATTCCAAATCGAAGAAGTATCTACCGGCCTCGAGACGAAGGAGCTCCGAAAATGAAGTGCCTTGTTATCCACTTCAGGTGTTCGCTCTGGCGAATCGACTCAAATCCGTTTGTCGTGAAATTTCGTTTGCCCGAGATGACGCGCGTCTAGTCTCCTCTCCGAGTTGGGTTCCCTCCCCCGGGACTTACATGAAATCGCAATCTTGTTTCTGATTTTTTGCTCGTTACGAAAGCCATAAATCTGACTGCAACCACCCACTCACACGTTAGCGTGAGCGGATGTGCTGTGGTGTGGATGAAATATTTAATCGATTTTTGATGCGCAAAGTCATAGGAAGTTCGCTGCGAGATAAGAAGGCCAACGTATCCGACAGGGATCGTAGCTGTTCGATGCGCCCCGTCTTGATGTGTTGAGTAAATTATGTGCCGCTCCCCCACCCTCACCGTCGCCGCTGGATTGTGTGTATCATTCTTTTGCCTCCAGTGCAGGATTTGTGCATATTCTCGCAAAATTATGATGGTCCCGGGGCACGTGGGAGTAACCGTTACCGCGACTGTGATGATGATGTCGGTGATGACGAACCTTTTCACAGCTAGGATTGCGACGAGGATAGCTCGAGGTCAAATAGATACTCGAACTCCCCCAGCCCCATGAGCTCGACTGCCTGGCAATTTGCATTTATGATGAATTTTATGTCCCTCCCAGTGTTCGATGCACATTATGGTTCGGTGGGGGTTGCGGTGGAAATCGATGTTAAAACGTTGCAAATATATATTTTCATTAAAAATTCATCGCGCCGCTGTTGACGCGCTGACGCACGACCCACGGACGAGTGAAGTGCCCTTTGGCCGCAGAGGAGATTGTAAAATTAGAAATTTTAATTGAAATATTATGTGTGCGCGCGGCATGGCACGCCGCTGCACAAGTGCACACTCGACTCGGAAATCCATTAACTAAAAAACAAAACAACAACTCGAACTTTCTGAGTGCGCAAAGTGGGAACACTGATTCGGTCAAAGTCATCGAAGCAAACTTACCTTCTCTCCACTATCCGATGGTAGGTAAAAAACTAAAATTGTTAAAAAACTAATCCCCATACAGGGGATGATTAGGTTGACAGTGTAAAATAATGTCTTACGTCTCATTGTTATATTAAAGGTTATATCTAAATATGGTTCATCGCAGCACGTGTAGAACTTTTCATTTCTGGAAAGAGAGAGAGAGAGAGAGAGAGAGGAAAATATGATGAGTTTGTGGGTTTGTTTCATTTGACATTTAAAGAGTTTTTGATTGAAGATGTGTCATTTCTCCGCTTCTTAATTATTCAGAGTCTGAGGTGTCACAAGTTAATTTGACAGCGAATTAGTTATGCCCATGCCGCAGTGTGCGACGTGCAAGTGTGAAGTGGTAAGCGGTGAGCGGGCCAGACGATGATGAGTAGAGATGGGTTGGAGTTTAACGGTTTCATGGGAGGAATTAGATTCATTTGATGGGAATTTGAAGCATTTAAGGGAGGCGGTGGGATGCAATTAGGATTTCTCCCTCGTGGCCTGGTTCTGAATGCAGACAGATGGGATGACAAGGTGAGTAAGGCGATGATTGCTTGAGTCAGTAGATGATGTGCTAATGAAAACCGGATTTAGTTCGGCTGTAAATTGTGGCGGAAACGTCATTAGTGGCTATTGAGAGCTCCACACATTAAGGGTACATTCACAGGGTGGTGATGATTTTCTTTTTTTAAAGGAAAAGGAAGTGTCCGTCAACTGGGTGCATAAAGATAAAGTTTTGTGGTTGAGGTAAAGGGTGATTTGGACGATTTGATGCGAGGATAACTTTACATTTAATCACGAAAAAAAGGTTTAGGGTTTCAGTGAAAGATTCAGTTTTGATTTAATCGTTTCCTAAGGGTCTTTGATTTGAATGGAAATACGGAGCGTGTCTTCACTCAGCATCATACAGTGGCACTTATATCTATCCCTTTCAGCGGATCTTTTAGGACAGTACTCGTAATAGGGGCAACCTTAAAACAGCAGTACCAAGTGCCGATCAAAGTTAGTTGTGCGACAAGCCTATCCTTGATGCAGAAGAAACTTTCTTAATGTTTTGCGAATATGGTGAGGGCGTACAAAATTGTATCCTGTCTAGCCGCAGACTAAATTTCGTAATTTGAGTCACACATCAGAACGCATGAGAACTGTTTTAAAAAGTTCTTCTTGAGCCTTAGCTTTGTTTTGTTTGTTTGTTGGCGCTACAGTCCTAAGGGGGATCAGGGCTTAGCTTGCTCATCAACTACTTGTGTTGTGCGCGCTACTGTTCTCCACGAGTAGAAGGGACCTACAGTTTTTTGCCGACTCCGAACGGAGAAATTTGAGAAGCTTTCTTAGACAAGAGTAATAAACTCTTTGAGTGTTGTCAGCAGCTCGAAAGAGGTGGAGCCGTGAAAAATTCGAAAAATTGGTGTTGAACTGGGAATCGAACCTACAACTTTCGGAGTGTGAGTGTCGCACTCTACCCACTGCGCCACGGCGGCATTTGAATATGCGTCAAATTAAATTGAATGCCGAAAAGTCAAGTTACAGCACGACTTAATTACGAAAGTTGCCTTTTATATTTCGGGATTGGGCAACCCTAGTGTTGTAATCTGGCAACTGCCACCTCTATAGTAAAGTTTGACATTTTTGAGGTTAAACGCACTCAAAACGTTTTGACATACGAGCGCTTTTTGTGTTGTCTACAGTAACTTAAAAGATTCATCTCGCCCAAAACATGGAATTAAATCGTGAACATTTTTTACAACTTTCGACGTGGATTAACTCAACAAGAATAAACTTCACAGGATCATTTCTGTAAAGTCGTCATTTACCGTCAGTCTTTATTTACTTTCAAATAAGATATACCAACATTGATGAACTTAATTAAATTTTTGGCGATGAAGCTCCATCAAGGACCAGTGTTTATCGATGGTACGGTGAATTTAAGCGAGGTCGTAGTTCACTCCAAGACGAATTTCGTGAAGGTCGTCCAAAATCAGTTGTTGTTCCAGAAACCATTGATTCTGTGCGCCAACTGATATTGAAAGACCGTCATGCGACCTACCGTGAGATTGAGACAAATCTAGGCATTAGTGGGACCAGTATACATTCAATATTGCATGAACATTTGACCGTCAAAACAATTTGTTCGCGTTTGATCCTACACAATTTGTCAATCGCTCAAAAAAAGTCTCGTGTCGATTGGTCGAAAGAAATGCTCCAAAAATACGATCGCGGTGCTTCGAAACACGTCTATCACATCGTGACAGGCGATGAATAGTGGATTTGCGCGTAGGAACCCGAAAGTGAACAGCAGTCGATTGTATGGAGTTTTAAATTGAGCCAAGTTCAACAAAAGTTGCTCGTGCACGAAGCACTTCCAAGCACACTTCCGCCTGATTTTTCGGAAAACTTGACATGTCGCAATCGTACCACTACAACAAAGCAGAGCAGTCAATTCTGAGTGGTACACAATCATTTGTTTGCCAGTTGTCTTCCAAGAAATCAAGAAAACCAACCGCCGAAGACGGATCACTCTTCACCACGACAATGCGAGCTCTCACATAGTTGTGTGCCAGTTGTCTTCCAAGAACTCAGGAAAACCAACCGCCGAAGTCGGATCACTCTTCGCCACGACAATGCGAGCTCTCACATATTGGCTCAAACAATTGCATTTTTGAGCACTCAAAACATCGACTTGATGAGTCATCCGCCGTATAGTCCTGACTTGGCACCGAATGACTTTTTATTCTCTTACGTAACAACTTAAATGAGAGGTCAACGTTTTTGACACCTGAAGAAACGGTTGATGCGTTCAGAATGCATGTTTTGGAGATACCTCAATCAGAGTGGCAAAAGTGCTTCTACAATTTTTTCAAACGCATGCAAAAGTGTATAGATCTTAATGGGGAATATTTTGAAAAAACAATAAAGCTATTCTCGATGATTAATATTTGTTTTCGTTCTCTAATCCGGAAATATAAAAGGTAACCCTTGTAAAATAGTGATAGAGACGCAACATTTCGTCGATGTTCAAGCGAGTCGATTGACTTCGCAGCATTATTATCACCAATAAGTCTTATTGCTCGCTGTTGGATTCTATGTAATAGGTGCAGAGAGGTCTGAGGAGCACCGGACCAGATAGCAGCGTTATATTCAAGCTTTGGGTGGTTGTACGCCGTGTATGGTATATTGTTGCGAGGTCAGAAGTGGGTGAAATACTTACATCGCCGTAAGAACCCTACACATTTCGTTGCATTTTTGGCGATCTTCAATATGTTATTGTTCCAATTCAGTGTTGAGTTGATACACATACTGAGGACAGAAAGTCGTTCAGTTTCAGCAAAGCTGGAGGCATTCATAGATTGATTGGCAGGTTGTTTTGAGATAGCTTGAGTGACAGTAGACAGCACTGAGTTTTGGAAGCATTAAATTCCACTCTTTTCTTTTAACACCATTTGCTGTCAATTTACCCAATTATGCTGTCAAGATTGGAATTTAATGAGCTTAATATATGTTGCCGTTCCAAGTCAATGGCCGAAGAGGAGGGACGAGAGCCGAGTGGAACAGTCTGCCTTCTCATCGACTTAGACGATGTTAAGGTAGCCGTTTCGAGACTGAAGTCAAACAAACCTGCTGGAGGAGACGGACTATCTCCAAAACTATTTAAAGCAGCTAGAGATGACCTGGTTGGGCGCATGCACAAGCTCATCTTTAAGATATGGTCCGGGGAAAGCATGCCCGAAGAATGGAATCCCAGCATCATTGGTTCGTCTACAAGATTCCCGCCGTTGTATTGTATGAACTTCTGACACCGTTTGACCATAGGCTGAATAGGTTTCTACCAGTGTAGTTTCAGGCCAGAAAATTCGACTATAGACCATATATTCACTTTACGGCAGTTTCTGGAAAAGACGAAGCACACGATCGACACTCACCACATTTTCGTCGATTTGAAGGTTGAATATGATAGTTTGCAAAGGGACAGTGTCACGTCTTTTTTAAACGAAAACAAACCAAAAAAGTTTTTGGCTAGGAATTTGTGAAAATTCAGAGCTGTGACGGAATGAATTTTTACAGAGCTATTTGCTGCAAGAAAGTTTGATCTGTGACAGGCAAACTCCAGAAACCACACCGCATCTGCCATTCATTACCAGATAAAGAATCTGTCACATTGGAGAATTATCAACGATATCCGATCTCTGTGACACAGGTATTGAAAAATGGCAAGATACGCTGAAGGAACACAACTTTGGTGAAGCACATGATGGATGAGCAGCCAAAGTCTTCTTTTTGTTTAGTTTTCAGCACTTCTTCCACTCTGAATCAAATGGTTGACAATTGTTTATCAGGAATTCACCTCTTGCCAGAAAAGTTTCTTAAAAGTTTCACTGTCACAGAACACACTACAAACTCCTTTCAAGGCCACCACCACAGCTTGCATCGCCTGAGAGTCTTCCATTAATCCATTTCGTGGGGCTTCGCACATCTCAAACACGAAAACTGATGAAAAAAAGGCAGAAAATAACTGACTCCACACCCCCAGGGCAGGTTAAAATGACTTGACCGCAAAAGGTCCACAGAAGCCTTTCAATTAATCATTTCAGAGAAGGATTCCCTCCGAAGAGTCCTTCAAAAAGTCAAAAGTCAGCCGGTGTTGATGAAAGTCTCCCGAAATGTGCCCATGAGCATCAACGACACCTGCTCATTCCAAATTTATAGAAATAGACTCTCACCCTGCCCGGGTGCGGCGAAAAACAGCCACCACCCCTAAGAAAAAAAAAACATTCAGGTAAGCGGCAGTGACTCATCAAATTGTCAATCGTTATCCACCGGCAATGTTTACATTAAATGCAATTCAGGAGTAAACCTCCTTATCACCCAATTATCCTTTTTTCCCCTGGTCCGTTTCGGTGCGCCACCAGCGTGACTATCAGACGAATTTAAACGCGCTCCCGACCCGGAATTTCATTTCCAACACATACCTCCATCAGGTCCTTTTCAAGTGGCAACAGCCTTTGTGCATATACTCACTAGCCTCGCTTCACCTGGCGCTGATGGTCATGAGTCAGCGCTCCATACAAGGGGACGATCTATTTCTCGGACTAGTTGTGCGGGGGAGTGGGCCGTTCATTTCCGCCCAGGGGTGGTCGATTACTATCATTAAGCCTTGATGGTGAGTCGGTCCTTTTCTGAGGTGACGCCTCTTCGTCACCCCCAACGTCGGACCCTGAAACTCCATGATGACTGAATATAAATTGAAATTCATTGCCTAGCGTCGGGATGATTTCTTTTTTGTTCTCTGCTTCAGCTGATAGCCTGATGGATTATTTAAGACGTGTGGGCGGCTCTAGCTTCACACACACGCCGGGCCTGGGACGACCCATGACACTCTGCTTCGCAACCAGGTCACAGCCCCACAGGAGCTGGAATGTTGGGATAATCTTTTGGAATGGACTGGAGAAGTTCAATTGTGGGCATCACCCCCCATGCGCTCAATTCCCCTGTTGTGGAGATAGTTTACACGTGTCAAGTTGAAGGACCAGAGCGCACGACGGTCGTAGCAGATAATCGAATCTTTTCGGTAGAAGCAATTTCCGGTCGTGAGGGTGGACGCGAGTGGACAATGAGGGCCCCTCCGACACACCTCGACCCAAGGGGCGTCAACTTTGGGTGCAATGGGGAGGGACAGGAGAGCTAGCCCTGCGCTGCGCATCGAAAGAGATCAGATTGGATTCCAAGGTTCACAAGGAGCACTTTAAGTGCACCCCATCCCAAGAATGTACCTTTTACCGGCCCCTACAGTGCGAGAGGCAGACCGCCCCAACAGAAGGGCATGCACCATCTTCTCCAAGTGCAAAGAAATTTGAATGCGTGTCGCCTGAGTGCAGGATCAATATTACAGCAGCCGCCCAATGACAACTTATTCCGGTGGCTGGGCACCGGGGATAAGCCAACAACACGTCTGAGAGGACCAAAAAAGTAACTAATGGAAGTGCTTGCTTGCCATGGACAAGCATTGTTTTGAATTCTTCGGCCCCCTGGGTCGTTCTTAAAGCTGCAAGGCCGATGCCTGCTCCTTCACATAGAATGACGCCCGGAATAGCGGTTGCATTCCTAATCGTAAATGCCGTCCTGAATGGAATGCCACTTGTGTAAAATTCATCTCCTCTCAAGGACCATTTGAACGTAGTTTGAAAATGAAATTACGATGAGTTGTGGGATGGATGGAGGGAAGAAGGCGAAAGGGACAAAACTTTAAATGAAGGAACTTTCAAGTACTTCCCACGCCCACACCCTCTCCCACTAAACGGCAAACTTTCAAGAATTATCCCGCAGTCCGCAGGTATTCTCTGGCATAGTTCGATCCTGCACACTTCAGAGGCCCCAAGTCCCACACACTTCAGAGGTCACAAGCGGTGGCGTGACGAAAGTCAAATTCCGCAGTCACCCTCCGCGGGGAGTTGATGCCGAAAGTTATTAGGAAACAATAACCTTCTACTCAGCTTTTATTCAGGATATTTGAGGAACGGATTTTCCGAGAGAGTAGACTGCTTTTGGTTAACTTTCACCTCGGTGCTCATGTACGCGTGACGGTATTACCATGACATGAGCTCTGCACTCCTGACGAGGCACAATTTCCCCCACATCATACTGGGGGCCCCCGACTTGCTGTTGCTGGTCACGATTCTCAATTTCGTTTGGTGTAATTTTATATCTCTTCTCTGAGTGATGTACTCTATGCTGGTGTTGGTCTTTTTCTTTTTTGTCCTCGTCCTCGTTTCGTTTCGGTTCGTTGCTGCTGTCGCTCGGAATGAGGTGGTATTTATGATTCTTGTCGAAAATTGTGACAGTTCTTGGCAGGGGGTGCGGGGCCGCAATGGAAATGAACGGCTGCGGGGGCTTAAGACGGTCTTAGGTGATATTCAATTAGACTGAGGCCGGCGACAAAGAGGGAGTCGTTGAGCTGTGAGACGATGAAATGTATCGGTTACGGTCTGTCTGAATCTGGGGACATGCTTCAATTTTGAAAGCTCGTCTCGGAGTTTCATTGAATTATGGAGCATGTGAGGAAAAAAGCAATTCTTCTAAGGATATTCGTTTTCCGATTGAAAGAGCAAAGGCATTTGACCAGGCGGGGGATTTAGTGGAAATTTGGACATTTATGTGTCTAGGGGCATACTCCATAGATGCTCATCTCTTTTTTTTTTTACAAAGTTTTAAGCCGGGTCACATTTTTCAGTGGACAATGGAGGGCTTGTAAATTATCTCACTCTCTACACTACACCAGGCTTGTTCAAAAAAGGCTGGTTAACAGCAACAGTTGTAGTCAAGTGGCGTAGTAAGTAGAGTGCGACGCTCACACGCCGAAGGGTCAGGGTTCGACTCCTAGCTCAACACCAATTTTTCGAATTTTTCACGGCACCACTTCTTTCGAGCTGTTGACAACACATAAAGAGTAATAACTGTCTAAGAAAGCTTCTCAAATTTTGTCGTTCGGAGTCGGCAAGAAACTGTAGGTCCCTTCTACTCGTGAGCAGCAGCGCACACAACACGAGTAGTTGATGAGCAAGCTAGGCCCTGGTCCCCGTTCGGACTGTAGCGCCAACAATTATTATTATTAGTAATAGGAAAGCAGTAGTAATAAAAAAGCACAGTTAAGCTAAAAAAAGCGCATTTGGACGAAGATGGGAACGTCAAAAACGTGTAGAAGAATTGCAAAGGGGTGCCCACTTCGTTTTAGGTCTGCCATGCCATTTGCCATTTGACTACCTGTCTTCTAAGAGGTGTGCTTCTAAGAGGGCTTCCAATGTCCTATTGCCCATATTGATGCCCATCGTTGTGGTCTTTATTGACTACTCGGAATCATCCTGGACCCCAAAAGGCAGACAATACGGCTTTCTTGCAAAAGTGTGCTTTCCCTCTAGTCTGGTCAGTCAAATGAGGATTCTTACTGCTTTTCTATTCAAAGTCTAGCACCCATTAATAATAAGGCATCTGAAGAACCTCGAGTACCCCAAAAGCTTTAAGACTTTGAAGCTTAGGAAGTCTCTACCGCATCATACACCTCGAAGGCTTCGAATACCTCGGATGCCTCTGGGGCCTCAGACGCATGGAACACCTCGAACGCTCCGACTGTCCTAAATGCCCCCGACACCGCGAAAGCCTCGGACAATTCAAAATTTTTGATGGCGCTCGAAGCATCTGAGCTCCTCGGACACCACAACTGCATCAGACGCATAGGATATCCTTAACTCTTCGAATTTTTTGGATGGCGAAAATTTTGGATGGCGCTCGAAACGTCTGAGCTCCTCGGACACCACAACTGCATCAGACGCATAGGATATCCTTAACTCTTCGAATTTTTTGGATGGCGAAAATTTTGGATGGCGCTCGAAACGTCTGAGCTCCTCGGACACCACAACTGCTTCAGACGCATAGGATATCTTTAAGGCTTTGAATGCGAAATTTTGGGACGTCCCAAGTACGACTTTTGCATAGAACATTTCTTTATTTGAAACGCTGATAATTTTCGTACTAGCCTAAGCGTCTGTGAACAGCTTCTTAAATTTCGCCGTTTGTAGTCGGCATTAAACTGCAGGTCCCCTCTACTCGTTGGTTCCAGATGATGTGACTGGAATTATGAATCATATGATTCAAAATCACATCCGTGTCACTATTGTAACGCTATCATCGCGGCCTATAAAAACCGGCGCCAGCGACTGCGTCGGAGAGTTGTGAATCAGCTTTTCAGCACACTTTCGTTGTTTTCCTTCGGTCCCCGTGTCGTTCGTCTTTTACACTATTTACAGTGACAACGGAAACACTGATGGAGGGAAGACCATCTGTGGCGAGATGACGGCTTACAGACCCAGTCTTTGAGGGAACCTGACTGGTAGTGACAGCTTGACCGAAGGCTATATTTTGGTACCGGGAGGGGGGGGGGGCAGGAGACCCTGGAACTTCGGTTCCAGCCTGACCGTGCGGTAGGCCTCCTTGTGGGAGTATCGTGGTGGATGTGGATTAGGTTAGGGTAGAGTCGAAGTAGTGTACTGTGCTGACTTGTCTAGTCGATTGTTCACCCACGGTTAGCGAGCTATCCCTTCTCAGTGTGGAGTTGCATTCTCAACCGGGCGCTGCGGCCCAGAGAGCGGAAGAGGTCCTAGAAAGGCTTCGCATCAAACCAAGGTGGGGTGATTGCCCCTCAAGCATGATCTCAGTTTGGTACTTGGACAACTAAGGGGTTTAGTCTTGCGTTACTTACGACTCTTAGGAAAATGGACCCAGTGATATAAGCCGTAAGGGCAGGTGACTACGTAAAACCAAATCCCACATCTTCTCATTGCTAGAGAGCAGTTTCTGAGGAATCGTGGCCTGGGTCTCTCGTATGCCGCCCAAATTATTGGTTTTATTTAATATTGAAGCGGTAGCATCCTTGCAAGCTTCACATCATCTCACCGAGATAAAGCCCTCTTTCACACTGTAATTGATTGCTGCGCCCGCATACCTCTCGGGCAAGCCCTCGACGAAGGGCACGAACCCCGACTAGCCATTACAAACCATTAACCCCTCCACTTCCTCTTTACGACCGGCATACTTCCTCGAAAAAATCCTCTCCTCTCCTTTTGAACCTTACTTCAAGTCACTCGACAGGATTTAGTAATCATCAAAATTCGCTCCCAGAATGGTGATTTCATCTCACCGGGATCACGGCGCAATAGACGCAGATTGATGAGTCCTCGGAGACACCTGACATACCGTCCACCGAGAAATACCCATCCGTCTCGAAAGAGCATCTTCCCGCCTCACCCGGCACAGTCCTTGTCACTCTATAACATCAAAGTCAGAGGCCTAATTTAAAATTAATGCCACCCCCGCCCGGCCGAGTTGCGCCAAGGAAAATTTCACGATGAGTTCGTATTTGCCGACAACAAACACATCTCCGCACACACTCGCACACACCGTGCGCAGGCGAACGCCTGGAGATCGACAAGAGACCCTCCAGCAGGAACCGTGGGCTCATCAAACAGACATTCATTGGAGTAAAAATGTTTACGACCTCATTAGGGGGCGAACACAAAGCTTTTGTCCGACGCGTTACGGCCAATTATGCCGGTTGTCAATCAGCCTTCAAAAAAATTTTTGACACAGCGACGACAGTTCGGGGCGAAATGGCAAATTGTTACTCGTCCCCATTGTCCTCTCAGCACAGCTCTCGCCCTCCGTGGCTTGTCCACAAGGCCTATGAGCTTTGAGCTGTTATCGGAACGACGACGGGGACAAGGACACAGTGAGGATACAAGAAATCGGTGATGCTATCGGTAGGAAGGCGTGCGGAGTGGCGACATCGTGTCGGAGGGACGGTGGCGTTTTAAAACCATGAGAGCATGAAATTATCCTTCTGCGGTGGGAGTGGGCCGGCCGAAGATTACACTAGTGAAATAATTTCACCTCGATTGTGATTTATTGCTTTTGAGCCACCGTTCAAGGAAGCGACAGGCCCCGCGGTGGATGACAGAGCGTGGTGTCAACCGCAAGAGCGCGGCGCACGCCTTCCCTTCGAGCAAAGTGGCGTCCAGGAATGATGTCATCCGGGGCGTGATGGATGAAAAGTGTGCGGATTCGAATCTGATGAAACATGACAAGGGCGGAATTTCTGATCACGTGGCAGGTGGCGTGGAAAATTCCAAAAGGCCGTGCGGATGTTAAAGGGGTTTCTGTAAGACTCGACAGGGTGGCCGCCTTGTGTGGGGTGCCGGTGAGTGATGACTCGTGTGTTGAAGGCTGTTACTTGAAGGTGCTCACTTTAAGGCAACGAGTGGGGGCGGTGAGGTGTCAAAGAAAATGGATGTGCTTCCATGAAGGAGACGCTATCGTGGCTGTCGTTCAAAGGATGCTCACGATTAACAGGGTTCGAAGGATTTTTTTGAAGAAGGTGCGAAGGAGCGAGTTGTGGGATTGATATTCTGGCCTTGCCAGATGCCCACGTTGAAGGCGTTTGGAAGTCATGTGCGCGCGTGTTTTTGTTGAAGGGGATAGGAGTTTGTGAAGAATTTTTGAGTCAAAAATGGCAAGGATTAGATTAAAGGGAAGATAGAGGATAGAGAGAGAGGATAGCGAGTTTTGAAAGTGACATAAGATGATGCCACGTTGTGCATTTTGAATGTTTTTTTTAAAGAACAATTGTAGTTCTTACTACGAACGTTGCCTTTTATATTTCGGGATTGGAACACCCTAGTGTTGCAATCTGGCAACTGCCAGCTCTATCGTAAAGTTTGACATTTTTGAGGTTATACGTACTCAGAAACTTTTGACATACGAGCGCTATTTCTGTTGTTTACAGTCCCTTAAACGATTCATCTCGCCCCAAAAAAAGGAATTAAATCGTGAAAAATTTTCATGCGATTATTTTTACAACTTTCGACGTGGATTAACTCAACAAGACTATACTTCACAGGATCATTTCGGTAGTCAGTCTTCATTTACTTTCAAATAAGGTATCTCAACAACAGTGCATTGATGACCTTAATTAAATTTTTGGCGATGAAGCTCCATCAAGGACCAGTGTTTATCGATGGTATGATCGATTCAACCGAGGTCGTAGTTCACTCCAAGACGAATTTCGTGAAGGTCGTCCAAAATCATTTGTTGTACCGGAAACCATTGATGCTGTGCGCCAACTGATATTGCAAGATAGTCATGTGACCTATCGAGATTGAGATAACCTTAGGCATTAGTGGGACCGCATACATTCAATATTGCATGAACATTTGACCGTCAAAACAATTTGTTCGCGTTTGATCCCACACAATTTGTCAATCGCTCAAAAAAAAACTCGTGTTGATTGGTCGAAAGAAATGCTCGAAAAATACGATCGCGGTGCTTCGAAACATGACATCGTGACAGGTGATGAATCGTGGATTTATGCGTATAAGCCCGAAAGTAAGCAGCAGTCGACTGTATGAGTGTTTTAAATTGAGCCAAATCCAACAAAAATTGCACGCGCACGAAGCACTTCCAAGCAAATGGTCGCCTGTTTTTCGGAAAAACTGGACATGTTGCAATCGTACCACTAGAACAACGCAGAGCAGTCAATTCTGAGTGGTACACAACCATTTGTGTGCCATTTGTCTTCCAAGAAATCAGGAGAACCAACCGCCTAAGACGGATCCCTCTTCACCACGACAATGCGAGCTCTTACACATCGGCTCAAAGAACTGCATTTTTGAGCACTCAAAACATCGATTTGATGAGTCATCCGCCTTATACTCCTGACTTGGCACCGAATGACTTCTCTTTATTCCCGTACGTAAAAAATAAAATGAGATGTCAACGTTTTCCGACACCTGAAGAACCGGTTGATGCGTTTCGAATGCATATTTTGGAAACACTTTAATCAGAGTGGCAAAAATGCTCCGGCAATTGCTTCAAACACATGCAAAAGTGTTTAGATCTTAATGGGGAAATTTTTTGAAAAACAATTAA
This sequence comes from Eristalinus aeneus, assembly GCA_955652365.1. Lineage (NCBI taxonomy): Eukaryota > Metazoa > Arthropoda > Insecta > Diptera > Syrphidae > Eristalinus > Eristalinus aeneus. Next base: position 57,175,484 of record OY019132.1, read on the forward strand.
GATATTTTCGATGATTAATATTTGTTTTTTCGGGATTAGAAATATAAAAGGCAACCCTCGTATAAATGTGCCCTTTTAAATTTTCTGCCCATTTTTTAAAAATTTCATTAAAATTTCACTCTAACCTTAAAATCTAGTTTTTGAAACCGTCCTCTGCATTGCTTTATTCCGTTGCAGAAATGTGCACTTTTGTTAACTGAAGAAACCTCCTCGAGCGTAATCTTCTTACCGTAGTAAGTTCTCTTGGATCATAATTTTAGTTTGCCAATCGAAATTGTTTCGAAACGTAAGCGGGGTCTGTAAAATCGACTGAGTGAAGAATGGATACCCTCTCTTACGGAATTGCTGCCTTTGCAGTGGTAGCGAGTGGTTTTGATCATTCCTGTGTTACCCACATGTTTGCATAAATTTATTTCTCTCGAGATGGACAAATGGATGCATCCGTCATCCTCTTCACAAAAGACAGCCCTTTCACTAAGTGACTTAACACACTTTTGACTTTTGTGAAGAACGTAGAATATCACACAATCTCCATTTTCCACAATCGTTTCACGAAATTTGACGTTGAGGACTCGGTGAACATGTTATCGAAATTTATGGAGAATCGAAGGTTCTCCCTGCGTTATTTAATCAGAAAGCGTTATTTGAAGAAAGTTTAAAACGAAGTATGTCAACTACTCGTGTTGTGGAACTAAAGTTTTTTTGCCGACTCCGAACGGCGAAGTTGGAGAAGCTTTTTCTTGGACAGTTGTTACACTTTGAATGTTGTCAGCAGCTCGAAAGAGGTGGTGCCGTGAAAAATGTGACGTATTCAGCCGGGAATCGAACGTGGATCTTCGGCGTTTGAGTTTCTCACTCTGACCACAACGCACTGGCGGCCACATACGAGGGTCGTTCACTATATTCTCGGTATCGATACGAAGGAAAATGCGAATTCAAATTAAATTGTTTTTATTTTTCAATATAATCTCCCTTGACATCAATACTTTTGTTACATCTTGAGAAACGCTTTTTTAAACCCTCAAAACAATAAATTTCTTCTTTCTTTGCAAAATACCCATTTATTGCTGACTTGAGTTCTTCATCATTCGAAAATCTTTTCCCACGAAGACATTTTTTTCGAATCCGGAAACAGGAAATAATCACTAGGGGCAAAGTCTGGACTATAGGGTGGGTGTTGGATTTCTTCGAAACCACAACCTCGCACAGCAGCCTTGGAAACTCGCGCTGTGTGAACAGGAGCGTTGTCATGAAGAAGCAACACACCCGCTGCGAGTTTACCCCGTCTTTTCTTTTTAATTTCCTCTCGCAAATTATGCAAAGTGGAAGCGTAGGATGTGGCGTTGATGGTTTCATCTTATTTCTTGTACTTAATGAGCAAGATTACTTTTGAGCCCCTAACAACTGTGGCCATGAGCTTCCCGGCAGACGGAGTGACTTTAAACTTCTTCCGGGGGTCTGTTCCCTTGCTATGCCAATGCATAGACTCCTTGTTTTCAGGGTCATAGTGGTGAACCCATGTTTCGTTACCAGTAACAATTCGATCCATAATACCATCCGCGTTACACATCTCCAAAAGCCTTCTACAGCTTGCGATTCTCACATTATCCTGACGCGCTGTGAGCATTCGTCACACCCACCTTGCACTAACCATTGAAATGTTCAGATGGTCGTGAAGAATGGTGTGAATGATACCAGTTGAAAGCTTGGTGATCTCTGCCATCATTTTCACCTTTATTCGGGCAGGTATCTTCAAGAACAAGTTTTTCGACTGCTTTCATGCTTTCTCCTGTACAACCAGTAGTTGGGGCGCAGGAGCTTCAATGCAGCATATACGGCCTTCAAATCGACGAAAAGGTTGTGAGTGTCAGCAAAATAAAAATTATGGCAGATTTCGCAACCATAGCCCTTGAGACCCCTTTTAAATTTGAAGTAGATAAGCTCGAAAAATATTATTTGTATATTTCGTGAAAATTCGTACATTTCGTGATCATTGGCATATTCGAATTGCGACCAATTTTTATTGAAAACCCTTTAGTACTTTCGTAGATTTAGTACTTTGAAATATTTAGTACTTTCGTAGATTTAGTACTTTGAAATATTTAGTACTTTCATAGATTTAGTAATTTCCAACATTCATTACTATTTAGTACTTTCGTAGATTAAGTACTTTGAAATATTTAGTACTTTCGTAGATTTAGTACTTTCCAAAATTTAGTACTATTTAGTACTTTCGTAGATTTAGTACTTTGAAATATTAAGTACTTTGGTAGATTTAGTACAAATTATTATAATTATATATAATTATTATAAATATTTGAAATTTAGTACTTTCGTAGATTTAGTACTTAACAACATTTAGTACTTTTGTAATTTTGACATTTCGAAAATTCGACAGCTTCAAAACTGTTAATGTTTCCGGGAAAAAAACGGAATTCACTCCACTTCTTGAAATACGTTTACAGAAGTGTTCAAACCATCAATCCAATTTAAAAAGTCCACCCTTCGCTATAACGTCCAATATCCTTCTGAAATAAAAGTTTCACAAGAACAAACGAAAAATTCTCCCTGAAAAATCAGGAGAGTAGCAGCCAAAGAAGGAAGAAAAATATTTTGCTAGCACTTACCTTACAGCAGGAACTTCCAGAATATCCCATTCGACTGATGTGTAGAATTCTGATAAATCAACACCGACTTCAACTATATTTGTACCATTAAGTTCATCGATATGCCTCAGGTCCACCTACACGGTCGGCCGCCAATTCCCCGCGTCACGTTGCATAGGGAGCACGGAAAAAAAAGGAAGAGACACAGAAAGAGAGCACAAAAACGGAAATAAAAGAAATTGCATGAAAGAGCACGTAATAAAGCTAAGCACTACGAAAGGACATTTTGCACACATACACACACACGCGCAGGCATATACATACATCTATCGGTTGGGGAGCATAGGATAACGACTGAAAATCAATCGTCCGTTTCAAAAGCACAGCACATGGGGCGCCATATCGAGAGGAGAGACAGGAGAACGCAAAGGAAAAAAAATGCGGAGAAAAACCGAAGAAAATTCCATGACAAGAGAATTGGAAATTGAGAGCACACACCCACGCGCCCGCATCGCCACCCACACACGGGGTGACACGGAAGGAAGACAACGAACAGACGATGGACTAACTGATTGCGGCTCGTTCACCCTGATTTCAGGCCTCTCGCCTCTTGACGACTGGGCGTGAAGGCGAAAAAAAACCCATTCGCATTCAAATCGAGGCGAAACGAACAGGATATTGATCCTGTATTGGATTTTTCTCTTCGAGACAAATTGCTGATAGGATATCGAATCCAATGACCAGGATCCACTGTCTATTCCCGGATCCACTTGCCCGGATATCTATACACCTTGACAGATGTGCAAATCAGGGCGACGAGAACAGTTGCTGAAATTAAGGATTCCAGCGAACGTAGCCGGGCTCTGTGCCCTAGATCCTTTCGACGAAGCAGAACGGCTGCCAAAGGCGCCGGCAGTGTGGGAGAGCACATCTCGTTCGACTGATTCTTGGCATGGAACTCTGCATAATGGCAGCGGATGAGCGCAGTTGTCCTGGCTGGGTACCGAGAGCGGTGGAAATTCGCAAAACATTTCCGTTTATTTATTACTTGGCATCGATACGAAGGTGAATGGTGCAGAATTCTTTCTTTCGCTTGTCTCCCTCGGTTCCGGTCCCGGTGTGCCTCGCTGCCGTCCAGGGAGCAGCTGGAGTTTGAATTGTAATTTGAAACGTGTCTTCCTGACAATTTGTGATAAATTAGTGTGTACACAAAATCTGGGCAAGTTTCGGAGGTGGCTTGGAACGTCTGGGGCTGCTGCTGGTGATGGTTGCTGAACACGTCCGAAACGAGGGCTGAGTGCTGCTGACCTGGCTTGCTAATGAGATCGGCCACGAACTCGTTGGTATGGTGCTCCTTAATTGACCCACTGTTTGACTTATGTTTTCTGCCAATTGTAATATTTTTTGGATTGCTATGGAATCTGGAAATGAGAGTTCAGTTATAAGATGTGATCGAAGCGTCTGCTTTTGGAGCTATTGATGGGAGGTCGGAAGAAAGAAGCCCTGGGGGACCTCACGCATCATTGCGAGGAACATTTTAGGCAACTAGAAAACAATGTATTGGGTAAAAATATTTTTTTTCCACAAGATGGCGATATTTGCTGATCTTGGAAGCGTTTCCATACTTCACTGGAAAGTTCTGACATTTCTAAGCAATCATGAGTGTGCATCAGCATCTGTTTACGACAACGACATTGTTTTTTGCCTCTTCGAAAATGTCAGTACCTTTCTTGAATATACAGTATTTGCGGAAAATTTCGATGATGTTGCTTAATTGGAAGAAAAGTGCAACTGAAGCCTATCAAATGCCTTTGGGACTTTATGGTGAATTCGATCCTTAGAAATCGGTGGCATGAGCATCGAAGAAATGGAGCATCTTGACCGGCCGAAAAAATATCAAGATAAGGAATTGGAGACTTCATTGAACTTAGGCCTATGTCAAGCGCAAATCGTAGTTGCAAAATATTTGGGAGTGACTTGGGTAGGCTGGGGGGCATGGGTCTGTTTAGGCGAGGTAACGTGTTGGTTGATTGCGCTCAACAGAGTGAGCTGCCAAGACAATCCTCGTCAGTGAATAGGTCAAGTTGACACACAGCATCCACGCGGCGCCCCCTTGGTAGCCATCACAACACCCGTTGTATGGTGAACCAATGTATGTAGCGAGCCCCACTGCCTAAGGGTTTAAATAATGTTCCTGGCCTACCAGTCTGTGGGTTGTGCGTGAGGTTAACTTCCTTACCACGTGAATATAAATAGTAAAGAAACGCGGAAATGGCTCGGATAACGTAGGACTAACTGTTGACGACCCCAACCAATGTTCTGAGGACAATGATTTTCGGTTCTACACGTGGAATGTGAGGTGCCTTAACACGCCACGTACAGCCGAACAACTTACGGAGGCCCTTAACTGCTGCAAGGTAGACATTACCTCCATTCAGGAAGTGCGATCGGATGGGCCTGGTATAAGAACGAAGATAAACTGCGATATTTACTACAAGGATTCCTATAAACAGACAAGGCAGCGCCTATTCGGATGCGTATTTGTTGTTCGAGGTATACTTAGGCCAAAAGTCTTGAGCTACGACCCCGTCAGCGAACGTCTCATGACAATTCGCATCAAGGCTAAATTCGTGAACATAAGCCTAATATGCACTAACGCCCCGGCAGAGGAGAACGATGACAACACTAAGGATGACTTTTATGATCTCATAGAAAGAACAGACAATCGATGCCCCAGCTGCGGCACCAGAACTTTCTAGGAGATTTCTCAGCTGGGAAAGGAGGGTATCTTTGCTGGAGTCATCGGGAAAAGCAGCCAGCACGAAAATATAAGCCTGTAGGACTTCGCTTAGGGGCTGAACCTCTCTGTGGCTAGCTCGCGGTTCCCATACCTGGATATTCACAAAGAGACCTGGCGATCTCCTGATCAATCAACCGTCAACCAGACTTATCACGTTGCGATCGACATCAGACACTCCTCCAGTATTCTCGATGTCCGATCCTTCCGAGGTGCAAACATCGACTCGGAACATCACCTTGTTGTAGCCAAGGGAAGAACCCGGATATCGAGAAAGCAACGGAGTCGAGATAGACCAAAACGGTTTGACGCCGGGAAGCTACAATCGCAACCGATCGCTGGGAACTCCCTGAAACTCGCTCTGAATTCGATGCTGCAGTAACCATAGAAGATGTCTGGAAACGTTGTCAAGAAGCCATCAAAGAAACTGCCATTAATGTGCGGAGTTTCACGTCACCACTCAGAAGGAATCCATGGTTTGCCGAAGAGTTCAGACAAGCGCATGCAGCCAAACAAGACGCCTATAAGGCGACGGAACATCGAACAACGAAGGCTGTTTGTGATCCCTACAAACACAGAGCACCGGCTTCTCAGAAGGAAAAAGAAGGAGCACGATGAGCAGGAATGACTTCCGAAAGCTTTACCGAAAGGTAAAACAACTATGAAAAGGATACAAAGTTCAGACCGAAGCCTGCCGGGATCCAAGTGGACAACTCGTGGTATAGTCGCAGTCTGTGCTGAGAATCTTGAAGGATCAATTCTGCAGACCTCTTAACTGCGATGAGGGCACCAGTTAAAACGTTTTCACCTGAAAGTATACCCAAGATTGGTTAAATTGAATGGGTGAGGATCATGACGTAGACTGTACGTCCACCATGCATCAGTTAGCCAGATAGCTTAGAGGTTAAGTAGTCGTCGGGCGCGCTGAACGTTGTGGGTTCAATCCCAAGCTTAGCCTGCTTATTTTTTTAATTTTTCTTTCTGGCCTGTCGATGGTTTCCATAGCTTTTGTTTGACAGCGATGGACTGACCCTTGATCCTCCTCCTCGAACGAAACGTGAGGATAGCCGTTCGTTGTTCGGTGGATGGTACGATGGAGAGTTTGCGGCCTTCTTGGTGGTTCGATCTATATCGACCGGTACGGGTGGTCAGGCGATCATGTCCCAAAGTGGACGAAATATATCGATCGTCTGATCAGCCAGGAGTTCGAGGTAGTTTGGACGAGATGAGAATGGGCTTTTGGGTCTTTGGGAGGCGACAATGGAAATCGGACGGCTAGGTTGGGCGCGATCCGGAAAGTTATAGAACAAATGGAAAGTTGAAAAGAAAAGGGAATAATAAAGGAAAACAAAGAAAAAAATAAACTAGTCAGGAAAACAGAAAATCGTTAGTAAAATCAAGCTAGTGTTAGTGGCCATCAAAGTTTTTTTTTTCTTGTTAGAAAAGCGGTAGTGAGAATTTATTCCACACCCCAACATTAAATTTGGATAGAAAAGATTTCCGTCCGCCCGATTAAGACGAGGTGAAGATAGCAATATCCAAGCTAAAGTCGAACAAAGCTGCTGGGGCGGACGGACTGTCCGCAGAACTATTTAAAGCAGCTGGAGATAACCTGGTTGGGCGCATGCACCAGCTGATCTGTAAGATATGGTCGGAGGAATACATGCCCGATGAGTGGAATCTCAGCGTCGTTTGCCCGGTTTACAAAAACGGAGACCCCTTTGACTCCGCTAACTACCGTGGGAATAGTCTCCTGAACATCGCATACAAGATCCTCTCTGCCGTATTGTGTGAGCGTCTGAAACCGTTTACCCATGACCTGATAGATCCCTATCAGGGTGGATTCAGGCGAGGGAAGTCCACAATAGACCAAATCTTCACATTACGGCAGATCCTGGAAAAGACCCAAGAAATTCAAACTGACACTCATCACCCCATCGTCGATTTCAAGGCTGCATATGACAGTGTGCATAGAGACGAGCTGTACAGTGCCATGTCTAGTTTTGGAATTCCTACCAAACTCGTCAGATTGTGTAGGATGACGATGGAGAACTCTCGCTGCTCCGTCAAGGTCGGTGACGAACTCACCGAGACCTTCAATGTTAAAAAAGGTTTTGGACAAGGCGACGCACTGGCATGTGATTTCTTTAACATCATCTTCAAGAAGAACGTGCGGAACTCACAAGTTAACACAAGAGGCACGACCTTCCAGAAGTCAGTTCAATTTCTAGCTAACGCCGATGACATTGACGTGATTGGACGAACACAGCGAGCCATCAATGAGAAGTTTGATGGCATTGAAGCGGAAGCGGCTAAACTGGGTCTGGAGGTAAATGAGGGCAAAACTAAGTAAGTGCTGTCATCAAGGAAGGACACACAACATCGACGTCTCGGACGGAGCGTCACACTAGGCAGCCGAAACTTCAAGGTAGTCAAGGACTTCGTCTACCTCGGCTCCGCGGTAAACAGGGACAACAACATCAGTACCGAAATCAAACGCAGAATCACTCTTGCCAATCGCTGTTTCTTTTGGTTCAAGAGGAAATTAAGTAATAAAGCCCTCTCTCGAAGGACTAAGCTTGCTTTATATAACAGCTTGAACATCACAGTCCTACTTTGTGGCGCGGAAACGTGGACGTCATCAAAAGCTGATAAGGAAGCCCTTGCCCATGCCCCCCAATCTAAGCGACTGAATAAGGTAAACCTGTTCTAGAAAGTTAAATGTCATGCTTTGAAGTGGACGATGGCACGCCACCTGATCTACTGACAAACAAAAGAAAAACTGGTTTTGAAGGAATGTACGCATTGCTTCAAAGAGGACAATTTTATTGAGGCTCCGTGTGACTCAGGCCAATCCTTGGATGCAACGCCTTTCATTAAGGAAAAAGCATAACAGCTTTACTAAATAGAATTCGGATTTGTTGTAACCAGATGTCCACCACTTTCTCAGTCATTTCAGCCGTTCTTCATTTAAATGACCCTTTCGAGGGTTTACAAACTGAATGCCTTACCTACAAGCTCATGCATCGCTTAGTTCAGTCAATATCTTCGTGATTAATTGAGAAGCGTTAGAATGGTCAAATAAGGATTACACCGATGTTCACATTCTCCATGCTATTGGCTCCATCAGTAACGCTGAGGAGAACTATAATAAATATACCTCTATCGCAATAGGCACATTATTCGCACTGCTTACAGACTTCCCTCAAACAAGCGCCTCCACAAAGCACTTAAAAAGAGAGACAAACTGAAAGTCACTCCGTCCCAAACACCACCTCTCAACACAGAAACCGCCTTTCCTTAAAATCAAATCCATTACGCAATGAATAGCCAATCAGTTGACAGCCATTTTGAGCCTCATTCGGAGACTGTTGCTTTAGCGCTCCATCCTATCCCCGGCCGTCTCAAGGCCAACAATAACGCATTCAATTTCAAGCGAACTCATTCATCAATTCAAATCAATTGCTGAATTCTCCACTTTCATCCCCAGTTCGAATTTTTTTCCCTCTGCTCGGTCCAGAGCAACTCCCAATTGATTTGCGCAATCAATGACTACACAAATCCCATTTCATCCCTCGAGGATTCGAAATCAATCTTTAATTGCATTCATCAAAATCATTGGCCGCCATTATCGGGGCACAGCCGACGGTAATAATCGAGCCTTACTTGCGATTTGTTTATCCTTCCTTGCCTCCATTCGCTTTCTTCTTTCAGGATGAATTGGAGGAAAATCAAATGCAGACGTATCCTCGCCGCTGAGGAAAAAATTACATTTTCCACTCGAGATGTATCGGTGTGGGTGGGGAGGTGGTTAGGAGGCGAAGTTCAAAGAACACACACAATTCCATTAATAACCTATCGCCCGGCGTATCCCCGGGCCTCGTCTGTCTGCCTAAACGGAATGAAAATTTACACATCGCTTGAGAAGCTCCGAAACATTATTACACACCCACACACCCACACACACACTCGCAAACACAGTCCAGCAGAGGGATAACGCAGCCGGATGGGTGACTGGATAGTGGGGGAGGAGGATGCCAACCAACAATTGGTTAACAAATCTCCTGGTCAGGAGCTCACTTAGCGAACAGCTTTTTCTTGTCTTCCCTTTAAAAGTGCGTATCCTTGGGGGCACTGTCCGTCTCCTGGGAATGCAGAGGATGTGCTAGATTTGCGGTAAATCGATTATGAACTTCCCCTCCCTTACAACCGAACTTTGTGTGTGACATTCCACATTTGTTCCCGTTCACGTGTTTTTCTTTCATTTTAAGTTTCCCAACAGCTCGCCACTTAGCAGCACATCCTTGGCGTCTATACGACAAGCAAATCGTTGTTTATTTTCGCTGCCGCGGAGACTGTCCTGGGTGGTCCTTGCAACACGTCGAGTTTTCTTCATAATAATATCAAAAATGGCGCCATAAGTCCCATACACAGGCGGGGATGCTGTACTCCGCCGCCCCTCGTCCTTAGTGCTAGAAGGGCACCGAATTTTTCAGGGCGAGCAAGTAAGTTACGTCTGCATGCAGAGCGAATATTTTTATTATCCTTTCAGCATGGCCACCCTCCCACTCAAGCTGCGTGGATCTCCTTTGTTTTTTCTTTGTGCTCTCGTCTTTTTTTTGGCTCCTTCATTTCTTTGAAATAAATAACTGAAATCAGTTGATTTGCGAGGTGCGTGTGCTCCCGTGAACCCTCTGACGAAGCAATTTACTGACGCAGACGTTCACGGCGCGTTTGATATCTCGCCAGAAAGACGCGCGCACGCCCCCCACGGTGTATGCTGTGCTCCCTTTGTTGTGCCGCGAGTCGTACTCCGTACGACGGAATTTTGTCTTGGGAGTCCTTGGAAGGATGCAAGATATTGGATGAAATATGCTCGCACGTGGGGGACTGAAGAGGGATGCTTATGTGACGTTTGGATGGATGTCCTTATTATCGCGTCAACGTGTATGTTGATGTACTCATTTGAAGGTATAAATTATTCGACGGTTCATCCATCCGGTTCACATGTGGCGGTGGAATGGTTCATTGGACGCTTGGGGGGTTATGCTCTTAATTCGATCAGGTGCGGTTTCCAAGGACGATTATGTGTATGGCGCTTGTGGCGGCTTAGAGGAGATTCACCTTCAGGAAGGTCTTTGAAATATTGTCTCATTTGTGAAGTCGTTCAGAGAATGTACAGGGTGATTCTACGAGGTTGGTTGCTTCCCAAAGGGAGAGGGAACTTGTGGTCGAGACAAAGTTGTTTATATTAAGTGAACATTTTTACAGGAAGTTTTCGTGTTTTAAGGAAACAAAAACCAACCGCACAAATGTTGACCAATGAGAACTTACCGATGAGTTCCACATCCGCCTGCAGGCATCGTGAAGAAATGTTAAAACTAGCGCTCACTAAAGGGTTTATTACCCTTAAGTGACCTGCATTAAGCTGCAGCATGAACCGAAGGGACAGAGGAATAGATTTAGTGAAGGTGAAAAGCACCTTGGTTCTTAAGGTTTGTGGATTGTAATGAGAAGATGCCGAAAATATTCCATATTCGTTTGGTGAGTCTTAAGTCTCTCAATTCAACAGTCCGTCCGAAAGAGAGTTAAGGAACTGAAAGGCATTCCTTTCGAAGCGTGTATTGCGGCAAATTTCTTGGAAGGCCTTTGCATTTGTATACATTTCTTGTTGAAGTGAGGCTTGTTCCGAAGGAGTGTTTTGGTTCAATTTATGTGGGATTCGGGAATTTTTACTCAAAATGAAATGAACGAAATGAAACTTTAAATGAAAAATTGTTCACGGCATCACCTCTTTCCATCTGCTGACACCACTCCAAGAGTTATGACAGTCTAAGAAAGGTTCTCAAACTTCGCCATTCAGAGTCGGCAAAACTGTAGGTAGCTGTAACACTTGTACTCGTGAGAGAATAGTAACGCGCACAACACGAGCAGTTGATGAGCAAGCTAGCTCCTGGTCCCCCTGTGGACTGTCGCGCCAGCAATTGAGACGATTGCCTTCGCAGCATTATTATTTCCAATAAGTCTTATCGGTCGTTGTTGGATTCCATCTAGAGGTGCAGTGAGATCTTAGGAGTTCCACACCAGATAGAAGTGTTTTTCTCAAGCTTTAAGCGGATGCACGTCTTATAAAGGGTGTCCCAACAAGAACTCAAGATTTAGATTTGGCACCATTCGAATTGTCACTGTTTGACATTTGAAAAATTTATATTGTTTGTTAGTAGAAGTTATAAGGTTAATACAAATAGAGCGCTACACGAATGAACAACGCATTCTCATTGTGAAATTGTTTTACCAAAATGGTGAAAATTTTGCGGCTACAGTTCGCTAATTGCGATCAATTTGGGGTTGCAATAATGCTCCAAAAGAGTCAACTGTAAAGCGATTAACGGAAAAATTTGCTGAAACTGGGCCTGTACCTGATGTAAAGACAACAACGCGCCTTCGACCAGGTCGATTGACAAAAAATATCGCAGCAGTACGTGATGATGTCTTTCAAACACCACCTCCACTACTCCTCCACTCCTCCACTCCTCCACTCCTCCACTCCTCCACTCCTCCACTCCTCCACTCCTCCACTCCTCCACTCCTCCACTCCTCCACTCCTCCACTCCTCCACTCCTCCACTCCTCCACTCCTCCACTCCTCCACTCCTCCACTCCTCCACTCCTCCACTCCTCCACTCCTCCACTCCTCCACTCCTCCACTCCTCCACTCCTCCACTCCTCCACTCCTCCACTCCTCCACTCCTCCACTCCTCCACTCCTCCACTCCTCCACTCCTCCACTCCTCCACTCCTCCACTCCTCCACTCCTCCACTCCTCCACTCCTCCACTCCTCCACTCCTCCACTCCTCCACTCCTCCACTCCTCCACTCCTCCACTCCTCCACTCCTCCACTCCTCCACTCCTCCACTCCTCCACTCCTCCACTCCTCCACTCCTCCACTCCTCCACTCCTCCACTCCTCCACTCCTCCACTCCTCCACTCCTCCACTCCTCCACTCCTCCACTCCTCCACTCCTCCACTCCTCCACTCCTCCACTCCTCCACTCCTCCACTCCTCCACTCCTCCACTCCTCCACTCCTCCACTCCTCCACTCCTCCACTCCTCCACTCCTCCACTCCTCCACTCCTCCACTCCTCCACTCCTCCACTCCTCCACTCCTCCACTCCTCCACTCCTCCACTCCTCCACTCCTCCACTCCTCCACTCCTCCACTCCTCCACTCCTCCACTCCTCCACTCCTCCACTCCTCCACTCCTCCACTCCTCCACTCCTCCACTCCTCCACTCCACACCACCTCACCACAATTCGACACCGAGCTCAGCAAATTGGTGTTTCCAAATCCACTACGCATCGAATTTTGAAGAAAGATTTGCATCTTCATGCATACAAACTTCAATTGACTCAGGAACTGAAGCCAGCTGACCATGTACAGCGAATGGAGTTCGTTAATTGGGTATTGGAGAGACAACATGAAAATGCTGACCTTGCCGATAAAATCATCTTTAGTGACGAGGCCCATTTCCATCTTGATGGCTTCGTCAAAAGGCAGAATTGTCGCATTTGGGTCGAGGAAAATCCTCGAGTGATTCACTAGAAGCAAATGCATCCTCAACGTGGCACTGTGTGGTGTGGATTTTGGGCTGGAGGAATCCTTGGACCTCTTTTTATGACAATGAGTCGGGTCAAGCGCAAACAGTCAATGGTGTTTGATATCGTGAAATGAAGACCAATTTTTCCGTGCCTAGAATTGAAGAAATGAATGTGGAGGGGATGTGGTTTCAACAAGCCATATCTCATACAGTCAGAGAAGCAATTCAATTGCTGCATCAGTCGTTTCCCGATCGTGTTATTTCGCGTTTTGGAGACCAGAATTGGCCCCCTGCATCGTGCGATTTAACAACATTCCACTTTTTTCTTTGTGTGTCTTTAAGTCGATGGCTTACGCGAATAAGCCGTCGACGACTCAAGCCTTAAAAGAGGAAATTGAATGCTGCATTAATGAAATACCACAGCATCCATGCAAAACGATCATGGAAAATTCCACTAAAAGATCGCGTATGTACCAGCAAAGCCGTGGGGGCCATCTGGCCGATTTGTTATTCGACACATTGCCTCATCCTGTTTACTTTACGATATAATAAAGAATTAACGATTTTTTGTAAACATCTGCGTTTTAATTAAAATTTAAATCTTGCGTTCTTGTTGGGACACCTTTATAATATATTGCTGCCAGACCAAAAGCTGTGAAATATTTTTTACATCGCTACAAGAAATCTAGATATTTCCCTGCATTTTTGACGATCACGAATATGTGATGGCTCCAATTTAGTGCTGAGTTGACACACATACCGAGGATGGGAAGCCGTTTGGTTCCAACAACGCAAAGGAAATGGATAAGGGCTGGTTATTTTAGGGTCGTTTGAATGACAGTACACAGTGCTGAGTTTTGTAAGCATTCAATTTCACTCTAATCTTTTTACACCAATAAATTATGCCGTCAAGATCCGAATTGAATGAGCTTAACATTCCAAGTATACCGGTAGTGAAGTCAGCGTCAAGATACAAATGTCTCGATAGGAAACATTTGTTGTGAACGAGCCCTTATTTTCTTTTTGTTTGTTTGCTATGAGATCTGTGAAAAATACTTAGTATACATCAAGTCATTGAACAGATAACATCATATTTTTTCATCGTGTTAAAAATGTTGAATTTTGTACTAGAAAGTGATGATTTGTGGAAAGCATTCATTTTTTGTTTTTATTTGAAGAAAAGTGCTGCAGAGTCGCATCGAATGCTTGTCGAGGCATATGGTGATCATGCTCTATCAGAAGCAACATGCAACATATGGTTTCAACGGTTCAGAAATAATGATTTTGATGTGAGAAATGAAGAACGTGGAAGACCACCAAAAAAGTTTGAAGGCGTCGAACTGCAAACGATATTGGATGGAGATGACACTTTGAGTCAAAAGCAAATGGCAACAATGTTAAATGTTGCACAACAAACAACTTCTGACCGTTTAAAAGCTATGGGAAAGATCCAAAAGTGTGGAAAACGAGAGCCACATGAATTGAATGAAAAACAGATGTGAAACCGAAAAAACACGAAATTTTGCTTCAAAGACACGAAAGAAAATCGGTTTTGCATTGGATTGTTACTGGCGATGAAAAATGGATTTATTTTAAGAATCCTAAACGGAACAAATCATGGGTTAATCTGGGAAAACCATCAACATCGACTGCAAAACCAGATCGATTCGGCAAGAAGACAATGCTGTGTGTTTGGTGGGACCAGAAAGGTGTGCTGTACCACGAGCTCCTAAAATCTAGTGAAACCGTTAATACTGATCGCTACCGACAACAAATGATCAATTTGAACCATGCAATTTTGCTCCATGACAATGCACCTGCACACATAGCAAAACCGGTTCAGGATACAATCAGAAGACTTGGCTGAGAGCAGCTACCCCACCCGCCGTATTCACCAGACTTGGCTTTTTCCGACTACCATTTGTTTTCTTCGATGGAACACGCATTGGCTGAGCAGCACTTTGATTCCTACAAGGAGGTCGAAAATTGGGTGTCTGATTGGTTTGCTTTAAAAGACGAACAATTTAATTGGCGTGGTATTCACAAATTTCCAGAAATGTGGTCAAAATGTGTAGAAAACAATGGCCAATACTTTGAATAAAATGTTTTTACTTTCCCATTAATAATTAGTGTTTTATATTTTTTCCCGCTCATGCTGGTATACCATCCTTCCTTTTGCACCAATAATTTATGCCGTCAAGATCGGAATTTAATGAGCTCAACATATGCTGCCGTTCCAAGTCTATGACCAATGAGAAGGGTTGGAAGCCGAGGAACGAATAAGCTGAGGGTACTGTCATCCCAGGTGAAGTGAATTGGATTAGAAGTGACATGCCTGCTGGATGATGCTGGTTATTAAATTATTGTGAAAAAAAAAATGAAACGACTTTTTCTTTGAACAAAACTTTTCAAACCATCGGCCTAATTCTATACTAATTTATATCCATACTAATTTCTCAGCTTTAAACGAGCTATTGGCCAGTACTCGCTTTGATGACGTTTCGCATGACTTCTGATGTTAGGTTAGCCAACCCTGGTGGACTGCGGTAAGCCCCAGATCCTTGTATTTTTTTGCAAATATTGTATGGGTGCTCTCACATCGAAGGTTCGACTTTTCCACTGATTGTCTCTCAACGAGGAAATATTCCCCTCGATCCCTCGAAAATTGGGAATTGGCAACCAATTAAATAAAGACATTAATAATTCTCATAGCGAAAGATGGGCATATCAAAGGGAATCAGTGGAAGTGGTTCGCGAGTACAAATACTTAGGCATTCTGGTGTCATCTAACCTTAAAATGAAGAAACATTTAGAAGTGAAATTGTCTGAAGCCAAACGAGCAATCTCATCAGTATGGGGTCGCTGCATCAACAACAGGTATGTTACGCATAGCTCGAAGCAGAAACTCTTTCGCTCAACTGCAGCTTCAGTTCTTTTTTTTATGGAGCACAGGTGTGGGGATACAGTTCCTCTGATGAAGTTGAGAGGTTTCTTCGATACCTCTTAAAACGAATATATATGCTGCATCTAGAGACCGGTACTCCACCTATGTTTTTGGAAACATTGAGACTACATTTCGCTTATATAGTAAAAGTTATGGCAATGAGTGACGATAGACTACCGAAAGTAGTACTCAAGAATGTAATAAGGAATAGAACAAGTTTCGTTCGAGAATGGAAACGCCTTGCGTCAGATTGTGGAGTAACCTTAAGGATAACACCCGATGGATATTTTGTGCATCTTAGAGCACATCTCAACGTTCTATTGGAAAAAGTTGATCGAAATATGCACGATAAATTTAGAACGGATGCACAGTCCTCCCAATATAGGACATATTACAGTAAACTGAAGCACGACCTAGAAGACAAAACTTACTTTTTAAATTGCAACTCAATAGGAAAAATTAAAACCACTTTGAAAGTCAGGAGAGAGCTTCTGAGCATGAATTTTATTCCACACCGTCCAGAGCTACCTATCATGTGTAATCTTTGCAATATGAAGATACGAGAGGATGTATTTCACTTCCTTGAAGTATGTCCGATTTTCAAAGAAATTCGAGTGAAATTCTTTAATTCGTATATTTTGGAAATTGATGAAACAATTCAAATTTTAAATGGGGTCCGAGGGTGGGATTTACATTACAACTACTGCACAAATGCAATTGGTTAAAAAAAAACGTATAGTTGAAGAAGATATTTAATGTTCATTGTATAAATTGTTTGTTTTATTTTAAAAGCAAAAACATAAATGTAAAAAAAACAAGGAAAATATTGTCAATCTGGTAGACAACCATAGGCCAAACCAAAATAGCCTTAGATTATATATTTAATGTAATGAATTTCAAATCGAAATAAAAGTCATTCTACTGACTAACTAACTAAAGACATTAATAAGTGATCTGAAGTTTTTTTCCTCTTCTGGAGAGAGCAGTAGAACGCCTAGGACTAGTGCTTGCCGAAGAGACTTGCGCCCTGTCCTTTGTGGAATCTAGTGCCACACGATTTCTTTGCTTTATTATTCTAACTTCCGGCTAAAGGACCAATTTTTTTTTGTTGTAGATAGGACAATGCTTGGCAAATGACTGTTGCGTAGGTTTGGATAACGCTACAAACTTTGGGTAGTCTGCATGATAGGCAGTGATTGGGAATATCAAAGTAAATGCCATTGTCAACTGTGTGCTTATTTCGTACTCAGTGTAAATACAGATGATGCTGCGAAAACCTGAGCATTGCTTAAAGCTAATGAAGAAACCCCTAGTCGTTTCGAGAGAAAAGTTTTGCGTGCGATTTGTGGTCCTGTTTATGTTGATGACATCTGGAGGAGAAAGTTTAACGGTAAGCTTTATGGGCTGTACAGCGACATGCGCCTGGTCAAGCGTATTCGGATACAATGCTTAAGATGGGTAGGCCATGTTGACCATATGGACATCTCTGCTGCGGCCCGAAAAGTTTTCGAATCTGAGCCATTGAGACAACGAAACAGAGGCGGTAAGGTTAAGTGGAGAACGACCTCAACCAGCTCGGAGTGGTCAACTGGAGGCAGCTGGCGAAAGATCGTGCTGGCTGGAGATTCATGTTGGTTGAAGCCCAGGTCCAGCCCGGACTGTATTGTCACAACAAGATGAAGAAGCAAAAACAAATTAATGGCAACAGGACCTAAATTGGTCCCAAATTGGTGATGAAGGTTTACTCAAGGATGAACTTTGGCTACCTGTTATAGACTTTCATTGAACCAATGCAGTTGTCAAGTTTTGAAACGTTTGCATTTCCGGAAAACCACGTTTAACTCTTAATTAATCAATAAGTGGACCATATCCACCTCGGACTGAAGCGCCATACAAAGAAAAGTTTCTTTGCTTCATTATTCTAACTTCCGGCTAAAAGGACCAAATTTTGCTCTACAGCAGACTAATTCTGTTTTATGGGGTTGAAAGCTGCATAAAGGCACGAAGAGCTAAACCTTGATACTTTGGCACCATATTCTTGTTGCCTTCAAAGGAAAATTCCCACTAAAGATATAAAGTCCGTCTTTCATGGACAATGTATGGAAAAAGGGCAAACCTTGAGACTTTCCACAAAAACAAGTTGTGCGAATGCAATTTTGGTGGCAAAACTTTGTCCACTGTATTGGCTCGGCCATGGCAGATCACTCGATAAGCCATATAGGGGGCTCCACTAACAAAAATTATTTATTCAATATACAACTTTTTTTTTATATGACCCGTGGCTTATGAAATGTTCTTTTATGGTGTCTTAGCCAAGAGGGTCTTAAAACTTAAACCTCCTCCTGCAAGAAGAAGAGAGGAAGAAAACCAAGTCTCTGGTTTAAGGATCAATTTATCGCGAACTTGGGACAGTTGGACCTTAAACACTGAAAGCAGCGCATCAGATCCGTCACCAGATCTGGAGAGCAACGATATTTCAGGATTTGACCCTCCATGGAACGCTACTCATGCGCAAACAATCAACAAAACTGAGGGCAATTTAATTAGTTTTCAGTACCGAAATCAAACGCAGAATCACTCCTGCCAATCGCTGTTTCTTTGGACTCAAGAGGCAATTGAGTAATAAAGCCCTCTCTCGAAGGACTAAGATCGCTTTATATAACAGCTTGGTCATCCCCGTCCTACGGAATCTTGGACGTTAGCAAAGGCGGATATGGAAGCCCTTAGTATTTTCGAGAGAAAAGTTTTGCGTGCGATTTTTGGTCCTGTTTGCGTTGATGGCATCTGGAGGAGAAGTTTTATCACTCTTGCCAATCGCTGTTTCTTTGGGCTCAAGAGGCAATTGAGTAATAAAGCCCTCTCTCGAAGGACTAAGCTCGCTATATATGACAGCTTGATCATCCCAGTCCTACTCTATGGCGCGGAAACCTGGACGTTAGCAAAGGCGGATAAGGAAGCCCTTAGCCTTTTCGAGAGAAAAGGCTTGCGTGCAATTTTTGGTCCTGTTTGCGTTGATGGCATCTGGAGGAGAAGATTTAATGACGAACTCTATAGGCTGTACAGCGACATGCGCCTGGGCAAGCGTCTGCGGACACAACGCTTAAGATGGCTAGGCCATGTAGAGCGTATGGACGCCACTGCTCCGGCCCGAAAAGTCTTTGAATCCGAGCCATTGTGGCAACGCAACAGAGGACGACCTAGACTACAGTGGCGCACACAAGTGGAGAATGACCTCAACCAACTTGGAGTGCGCAACTGGAGACAGCTGGCGAAAGATTGTGCTGGCTGGAGAGGCATGTTGGTTGAGGCCCAGGTCCACCCCGGACTGTAGCGCAGCAAGAAGAATTTAATCATTTCTGAATTGAATGGAAACTTGATGAATTTCCTTTTTATAGAAATAATACTGCAGGCCGCGATTATATCACAACTTCTCCTCACTGCTTTGTCATGACAAAATTTAAGGTGCAGGCACACGGTTGATTGTACCCTTAAAGATTATAGCTCCCAAATAACACCAGCAAGGCATCGCCATGAAGGTCGCCTCCGTTGCCATTCATTGACCACATTACACAGTGCAACTGGTAGTGGATGAACAAATCCTTTCAGTTTCCATTTTGTGACCCTCAGAGACTCTTGGTTTTACGACGTGAAACCTTCCCTACTCCTAATCAATCCACATCATTCAACTTTTGTGGCCACCAGTGGCACAACAGCGCAATTTTCGTAATGAATCGTGTCTAAATTCGTCCATAAACCACGTCACAGTGCGCCGGCTATCGCCATCACGACCCGCCACAAAATGAAAGAAATTCCTAAAGTCCGCTCAAAGTGCCTTTTCAACCCGAGCTTGACATGACAAGACTTCGCGTGTCGAGTGTAAAGTTACCTTCATAAATCCTTAAAGCTAATACCCAACGGATTGACCTGCAAAAAGTTTTCACCGGCCAGGGGCGGGGTTGAATTCCTAGAAGTTCACACCCTCCAAGCAATTCACGGAATCCAATCGGAAAATTGTTTTCGATAAAACGAAACCGTTCACCCTTTCGGTCGACCGTAGGGCAATGGACAGAAATTATCCCTCAATCATCCCCTTAATCAGTTTACCGACGACCGACGGCGACTGCATGGTCCTAAGCGGACTCCTAATCCCTCGCGTTCAAGTGTGTGTGTGTGAACATCACACTAGGTGAATGGCGGAGGATGTGCTACCCCGCCCACGGGATATTCTTTTCTGTGTGCATGCCCTGCTCTCTTTGTTACCGGAAACCGGACGAGCTCGTCCATCGCCTAGTTAACGCGTTCCTGTGAGAAACAATTTCCGCCCTGTCAGTTTCAGATTGCGCTGCGGAACGGGGTGACGGTTGAAAAGGGTTGATTCTCCTTCACCGACAGTGGGGATGCCTATGGTACACGTGCGCGGATGCGGATGGGACTGACTCACCTGAAATCCATCATAAGTCCAGCTTCCAAACTTCATCACACACGTCTGCTCGTCGAAGGGGAAGTACTCGACGTCGATCTCGCAGGAGCTCTTGTAGATCGCCGGTGGGCGCCAGTCGACCCGGCCCGTATAGTTCAGAGTGGCCTTCGTGGCCAGCGTGACCTCGAAGTTTCCATCGGCACTGCAACGAAAATGATGAGGAGGGCTGCGAACGTGAAGCGCCTCTTACACTTACTTGTTGTACAAGACAATGTCCGGTCGCCAGATGTGATCGGAGGGGACGTGCAGCATCTCGACTCCACCATACTCCTTGGGCTCCCATTTCAGCTTGTAGTCGTACCAGGACTGCTCCACCCACAGGTTGGTTGTCATTATTTGATTCTTCAGATTGACATCAATCAGTTGCGACAGCTTCAGTTTGATGCGAACTGTCAGCGCGTCTGTCACATTGACAACGGGACGTACTAGTTTATTGTAGTTGCTTAGGAGGTCGTCGTAGAGGCGCTTAGCATCTGGATTCGCTGTGCTGCCTGCAAGGACACAAGAAGAATAAAAAGTCCGCAAATTTGAGTTGTGTCGAGTTTAAACAAGGACATGTGACAAAGGATAACGATGCCGCTCCTCGAGCAGAGCGAATAGTAAACAAATTCGTTCGTTTGTGATGGGATTTCGCAGCTGAGTGATCTAGTACAATCGAAAATTCCAAGAAACAGACCGGATGAATGCACACACGTATCCTGTGTGCGATGGACCGAAAGGGGGTTGCATACTCAATTCGCTTGCGGTGCCACATCAAGCAGCCACACCAACGATACAACAATGTCACAGCCACTCCCCACTCTCCACTCCCCATTCCCTATGTCCCAAAAGGACTTGTATCAATATCAGTAAAGGATGTGTGCTGTTTTACTTGTGCGCCAGAGGAAAGCGGCAAAGAGAGCATTCCCCCACGAGAAGACAATGTTTGTGATAGTTTTTAGTGAAATTAGATCGTTTCGTCCAGGGACGACGGGACGCTACACAGGACGCTGGGACAACAGAACGGAAAGTTTTCCCCCTAATATGTTTACACGCTGCAAACTATGCAAATACGGAGGAGCCCATGCAGTGATGGAAATGGACGTGGGTATCCGTTGCCCGAAGATGCTTGGTCGCGCCGCCACAAGAAGGAGAAACTTTTCGTTCGTGCTGCTGTTTGCTGAAAGGCATCTTATCGGCCTGGGGAGGGACTTAATCAATTTGTTGTGCTGCTTCGGAAAAGTTTACCCAAGATGGTCCGGGACTCAAAAGTTCCCGTTCAAGTGTCAGTTTTGAATGCATTTGCCGAACGGAGGTGTTGAGGGAAGTTAGCTGAAGTTTGCTCAAGATGCGGAGAACGGATGATGTGTGCGATTGACAGATGATAACCGATCCAATGAGGATACGTTTGGCAATTAGTGTCGATGGTTGGGAAAATTGGAGAAGTTTCTGACTCATGCAAAAGTTGGAAACTCAATGAAGCATCTCATGAGCGTTATCTGTACGGGAATAGAACGTGGCTAGGATTGTTGTGAATGTGGACTCCTACCATATCAGATGCCGATTTTTAGATGTTTTTTTGTCGCCAAAAGGCCACCGAGGCGAAGTGGATGTACACGCGCTGGAGGCGCCAGTTTTGTCTTCCGGATTAAACGTTTAACATTTTTAAGGTACATTTTCTTTGGTTGGATCCTTCTGCTAGTGACGGGAAAGAAGCACACACAAGGCGTGGAGATGCTGTGGAAGCTAGGCCCTGGTTCCCTTGTGGATTGTTTCCCTTCCGTTTGGGGTCGGGAAACATTTTTTGGATCCTTCTACTCGTGACGGAGTAGAAGAACGCACAAGGCGAGAAATTGCTGTGGAAGATAGGCCCTGGTTCCCTTGTGGATTGTTTCCCTTCCGTTTGGGGTCGGGAAACGTTTTTTGGATGTTTCTGCTCGTGACGGAGTAGAAGCACGCACAAGGCGTGGAGATGCTGTGGAAGCTAGGCCGTGGTTCCCTTGTGGATTGTTGCTCTACCGTTTGGGATCGGCAAACATTTGTTGGATCCTTCTGTCCGTGGCGGGACAGTAGCACGCACAAGGTGAGGCGTTGCTGTGGAAGCTAGGCCCTGGTTATTGTTGCTCTACACCCCGAAGAGGGACTGGTCGTGCAAAAACCACTTGCCCACCCAAGGAGCACGATCAATTGCTGGCATACGCAGACGACACTGAAGTGATCTCTCGAATACAGCAAGCCGCCAATAAAGAGTTTGCGAACACTGAAGCGAAGGAAGCCAGAACAAGTTATGCGGTAATCAGAAAAAACTTAAATACACATGTGCTGCCAGCGGGTAAGGACTCAGAACACCACAATATACCGACATGTCATAATAGGCAAATGTAAATATGGGGAAGTGAAGCACTTCGTCCAGCTTAGCATTCAAGTAGAATGTATGAACTGCATCAGTACTGCCTAAGGGCGTGAGCCTGAGCTAGCATTGCCTCTCATTCTTGACCCTTTTGGTCCCGGGCACACTGCTTACAGTTGTCGAGACCAAGCTCTCAAGCGTCGTCAGTCACTTGGTCTCTATACCGGAGGTTCGGTCTTCACCTATTTCTTGAAACCGGAGGCTGGCATTCGAGGACCTTCTTAGCTGGTGTTTGTTGTCCATTTGCTCGATGTGGCCGAGCCACTGAAATCGACGGAGTTTTGAATGTCGAGACACAGCCATATCTTGGTACTGCAGTTCGCGGTTGTGTCTTCTCCTCCATTTCTTGCAGATAGGATTTTATATTCGTCGCCGAATTTTTCTTTCAAAGGAACCAAAATTCTGCTCTGCCGTTTTGCTTGTAGTCCGGTACTCGGCTTCGTATAAGAGGACGGGTAGGATTAGCGTCCGTCGAATCAGGAGTTTCAGCCCTAGCTGTTTTGACAATAAACACAGGCGGCCAAGGGTGACTTTGCGTCGAATCTCCACCAAGGTCAATTCACGTTTGCCTTGGGTTAGACAAACTCCTGTATTGTCAATTGTACACGAACTGCATCAGCCAGGATAAAACCGTGATTGGTCTCAAGACGCAATCGAATAGAAGAGCCCCCTTTCAAAGGATCAAGCTAACAATGTGGAGGACACCCCGATGAACAGTGTTATGCTCTTTGGCACGAAGATAGTTTCAAGGGTATGAAAAGAAGACTTTGGCCAGTTCGAGAGAAATGTTCTCCGTTCAATTGTTTAAACCCCTCTACGTTAATGGTTTTTGGGATAAAAGATTGAACTGGGCTATGCGGCAACATACCATCGTCTTCTATAATAATTGGTGCTCGCTAAAGGGATTGTTTGGTACCCTTAAGTACCCGAAATTAAGTCACAGCACAAGCCGGAGATCTAGAGGAAGAGAAGGAAAGGTGGAACCGCCTTTGAGTTGAAATGAGGGGAAAAAATTGGGCTATAACGAGCATTCCATATTCGTGTGGTGCGGCTGAAGAACGAGTCCCTAAACTACGTATGCAACGCCCTTGGACAGCAGTTCTCCAATCACAAGCTATGGGACAACAGATCAGGTGACGCCTACGGGCACCAAGTAAAGAAAGAGAACGATCAACTTCCGCATGCAAAATTGGAGGCAATTACTTAAAGACCAAACAGGTGGTAAAGCATATTGGCGGACAAACAGCTCTACATCGAAATGAGGCGCCAATCGGAGGTGAAGAAGATGAAGAAAGGCTTATCTGCAGGTTTAAGTATTTTTAGAGGTAAAATCAAAGTCGTTACACCGACCTTATGTCGCTTTCTAGAAATGCCGCAAGGATGTACCATTGGTCCCACATTATTTTTTGTGCACCGACAGAACGTTACGAAAAGCGAAAACTCTTTTGTGGTTACATGGGCGGTCATCTTCGTGCGTCCTGAAGGTGAAATTAGGCGATCGGACATGCCGATGATACATATTTATTTCGATACAAACGCCAAATAACTGTCAACAAGAAATACAAGTGGAAATCACCTTGCGGAAGCTCTGGTTCCTTGGTTAATGTATCAATTTTATTTAAGTTCCGCATCTCCTTCTTTTTCTTATGGCGCTACATTCCGGGGTGGACCTGGACTTCAACCAACATGCCTCTCCAGCCAGAAAGATCTTTCGCCAGCTGTCTGCAGTTGAGCACTCCAACTTGGTTGAGGTCCTTCTCCACTTACGTGCGCCACCTCAGTCTAGCCCGTCCTCTGTTAGGTTGTCCCAATGGCTCGAGATTCGAAGAATTTACAGGCTGGAGCAGTGCTGTCCATACGCTCTACATGGCCTACCCAGGACCAAAATTCGCAAGCAAAACTTTTCTCTCGAAAAGACTTAGGGCTTCCTCATCCACTTTTAGTTACGTCCAGACTCCCGGGCCTGGCGGACTGGGAAGATTGAGCTGTTACATAGAGCGAACTTAGTCTTTCGAGAGAGGGCTTTATTACTCAATTGCTTTATTACTTGAACCAAAAGAAACAGCGATTGGCAAAAGTGATTCTGCGTTTGATTTCGTTACTGATGTTGCTGTCCCTGTTTACCGCGGAGCCGAGGTAGACGAAGTCCTTGACTACATCCACGTTTCTGCTGCCTTGTGTGACGCTTTGTCCGAGACGTCGATGTTGTGTGTCCTTCCTTGATGACAACATGTACTTAGTTTTGCCCTCATTTACCGCCATACCCAGTTTAGCCGCTTCCGCTTCAATGCCAGCAAACGCCTCATTGACGGCTCGCTGTGTTCGTCCAATCACGTCAATGACATCAGCGTAAGCTAGCAATTGAACTGACTTCTGGAAGATCGTGCCTCTGGTGTTGACTTGTAAGTTACGCACGTTCTTCTCGAGGATGATGTTAAAGAAGTCACATGACAGTGCGTCGCCTTTTCTAAACCTTTTTTGATATTGGAGGTCTCAGTGAGTTCGTTATCGACCTTGCCGAAGCAGCGAGAGCTCTCCATCGTCATCCTACACAATCTGACGAGTTTGGTGGGAATGCCAAATCTAGACATGAGACTGTATAGCCCGTCTCTATGCACACTGTTATATGCGGCCTTCATATCGACGAATGGTGAGTGTCGATTTGCACTTCTTGGGTCTTTTCCGGGATTTGCCGTAATGTGAAGATTTGGCCCATTGTGGACTTCCCTGGTCTGAAACCACACTGATAGGAACCTATCAGGTTGTGGACAAGCCCATTTCAGATGCTCACACAATACGGCAGTGACGATCTTGTATGCAATGTTAAGGAGACTAATCCCTCGGTAGTTGGCGCAGTTAAAGGGGTCTCGTTTCTTGTGGACCGGGCAAACTACGCTAAGATGCCACTCATCGGGCATGCTTTCTTCCGACCATATCTTACAGATCAGCTGGTGCATGCTCCCAACCAGGCCATCTGCAGCTGCTTTAAATAGCTTTGCGGGCAGTCCGTCTGCTCAGGCAGCTTTATTAGACTTCACCTTAGATATTTCTGCCTTCACCTCGTCTAAGTCGGGCGGAAGGAATTCCTGTCTACCATCGGCCAAATTGTCACATTCTTGATAGCACTCTTAATTAATTCTCTATGGTGCATTTGGTATTTGGCTCCCCATTCGCGGTCGGTATTGAACTGTAAGTCCTCTTCACAAGTGAGTGTACAACACTCAACAACACAATGAATAAGAAGTCTGACTCTTGTTTCTGTCTGATATAGGGTTTGAGACACACCCACCCAACCCGCCGTAATTTTGTCAAGTAGGTCCTAGGTCCATAATGCATCTGATAAGGGGTTCTAGACACACACACCAAACCCGTCCTAATTTTCAGAAGTAGTTACACAATTTTTTTTACAGTCCTTATTCAGCCGGCAAAGTTTATCAGCACCTATTCGGCCGGTATCGGTTTTGAACTCTTTTGCGCTCAAACTACGGACTGGAATTTCTAAACTAGAACTTCGTTGAGCTTTAGGTTCGTTTATAAAGCACCATCCCAGGGTGTCCGTTCTTATCCTTCACAAAATTTAAGAAAACAGCATCTTCGGTATTCTCCATCTAAATCCAAAACATTGTTAATTTGTAAAGTGTCCGAGGGTGCCTCTCACCCAGCACCCCTTGAATTCACTTCGAAGCCTCCATCCTCCTGCCAAGCGTTTCAAACAAAACGTATCGCAGTTCCTCATTGGGGCCCATTATCCAACCGAGATCCTGTGCCCGCCTTAAGTTCTTTTCCTTCCTCTTCTGAATGACGGTGTTATTGGCTTGGTTTCACTTAAAATGAAAAATCTCCCCATCAACAAAGGGAACGCTTCCCCGCTCTCCGGTCTCCGCCCCTCCTCAAGGGGAGCAGTGAATCTCAAGGAATCATTTCAATCCGCATTCGCATTGCCCTCGAGCGCGCAATTTATGATGAAATTCCCTTTAAAGGTGGATTTGGTGGGGGGATTGTAGGGGCGGGGGTTGAATGCAGTGTTCGAGAGCAGAGGGAGGTGGCGAGGTTTCGCTTGTGAGAGCGTTTGTCTAAACTGACTGTCAGTCGACATGTAATAAACTTTAACCGCTACTCTTGCACTTCCGTATTTCTTTTTATATCCTTCTCGTGATCTCAGGCACTGCCTAGATTTCTGTCTGTGTGCGTGTGTTTGTGTGTTCTTTTATTGTGATTGCCTTAAGACGCTTCTGTGTGCGGAGGGGGGAAGCGGAGGTTGAGTCTTAGCCAAGTGAAGATGCTTTTCGTTTCCTGGTGACATCAGCAAATGGAAATGCATCCTTCGGGGCAGGTATTCGAGTGCACAATGCAATGCGAAGGTCTGTGCAAGTAGCTTGCAACCGTTTCCTTCTTTTTTCTCGTGGTTTTCGTGATGGAACGCGCTCTCCGCATCCCCCACCAACCCACTGCAGAACAAGGTTAAGTGGAGATGTAAGTTGTAACCTTAGCATTGTATGCAGTTGCACAGTGCGCACAGGATAATATCCTTGTCCCTTAAAGGCATCCGCAGTAAGCGGCTGAATTGTGAAGGAATCAGACAGGCGATAGACTGGATGAAGGGAAGGAAATTGCAGAATTGTCAGAAAGCGGAGAGTTTATAAACGAAATGGAGCAACCAGTGCCCGAGGTGCTTCTGGGTGTTCTTGCCTCCCTGGAAGGTTTGTCTCGACAATTGAGTTGATGGGATTGCTTGGGGAATGGAACCACCCGTGTGTTTGCTTTGCGCTTACACACACACACACAGGCATTAAGGGAGTAAAATTTATTAAAATTTATTCCTTATCACACAGGCATTGCGCAACCCCTTGCTAGGGGGTAAAAAATTGGTCACCAGCCTACCCCACACACATTGCGAACAAGGACAACAATGAACACGTACGCCCGTTGCATGGAGCCTTCAATTTCGTGAACATTGGCTTATCCCTCTTCACCAACAAACAAACCGAACGCCATTCAACGACGACCTCCGGCTCGTGTCCTCTGAGAGGGGATGGGGCAGGGTATGGCGTCCAACAAAGGACCTTGTTGCCCGAGATATGAATTCCGTCAACACAATCGTGTGAGTTCGTGTATCCTTTTTCAATCTTCTTTTCCGAAGCAGAAGGAACAAAAAAATATCCGCACACGCTTGCACTCATACTCTCCGCTCCGCAACTGTGCTCAACAGGAATCCCTGGACGTCCCGCGTCGACCCTTCACTAAGGACACTATTAACGGAAAGGGAATACAGACTCGACAGTGGCTTTCCGTTAACGGCTCATTTCTGGCGCACCCTCGAGCGGAGATGTCCAATAAAATGCCAACTATTCACACGCAATAAAAGCTTCAATTAAATGAACACACGCGCGTAGCACTCACACGGGCTTAGTGGCAGCTGCTTCATCACCCGGGAATCCTTTTGCTTGGTGTGGCATGGGGGTACCCCTTCATGACAAGACATCAATTTTGTATTCGCATTAACGGCCAGGCCGGTCAAAAGGACGAAAGTATTGATGAATGACTTGCCGATGTGAATATGTCAATAGGGCGGGATGTGAATTAAGGATTAAGGGGCGACTGCAAGGACTTTAAGAAGCTCGACCTCTAGTCACGCAAATGCGCAAGCTTTTCAACTCTCACGACCTCTACCCACTCCCGACATTTTAAGAAGCCAATCCAGCGCCGCCTGCAGCGACTCTACGACAATCGGAAATCCACTTCACACCGTCCTCCGCCAGCCACTCAGCTGGCAACAAGGACACTCTGATGTCAGCCGGCGAATGCGAAGCCGAAGGAGGACGCCGGCAAGCAAGGATACCCCCATTCTCCCTCGGATTGCAGTGCAATAATCCTCTGGAAATTGAAATTACAAGATCAATGCACGAGGGGGACATGTCCCGCATAAGGACCGACAAATTGAGTCTGACTGAAGAGTTGTACAAGCAAAAAGGGGCGAATGCGCTCGGGCGTGTGAAGTGCCAGTTACATGCTCCTCTGGAACGTGAGTCTTGTGTTCGGTCGCACGTCCTGAAGAAAGACGACTTCTGTCGCAACAAATCGCTGCCATCCTCTGCGGATTGGGGAACAGAAAAACTCTCACTCGTCGCAATTTCCTGTCCAATCGGCTCAATCGATTCAGTCGGCAAGACATGAAGCCATTGACGTGGAAACATACTTCGCGCGTTAGCCTGGATGTCTGGATGGACAAAATGGCAAAATGAAGTGGAACAAGTGCTGGAATGGAATTTCCTAAGGAACACTTGACATCTTAATCTACTTCACTGCTCTATGACACAGTGCACAGCACGCCAGATATGCCTTCCAGATTCCAGATGGAGCCCAAAGGTTCGTGCAATGCACTGATAATTTGAGAGGAATCGACAAGGGGAAACGAGGGAGGCTGTAGACATGTTCACGGTTCTTGGAAAGGAGTCGTTTATGTGGCATAGCATCAGCTGCTGTCCTGCAAAAAATGACGTCGGCCACTCAACGTCAAACCTTCCTGCAGAGAAAATCAATCACGACAAGCTGAAAATGGCTTTTGAAAGGAGAGTAGCAGCAGAAAGAAACTGTGAGGGTCCCTGTGGAGGTGGAGGGGACAACAATCAAGCAAATCGCTTACCAAGGGTAATCTTGCAGTTTTAATCAGTTGTTAGAGCGTCTGATTTAGTTCTTAACTGTTTACCTGAAGGAATTTCGATCCACTCCTGGACTAATGGAGGAAGAAACGGGCCGAGGAACTGTCAAAGGTCTAGAGAATCCCTAAATCTGCCTTTTAGAAAAAGCTCACAATAAGTGCCCTTATGGGCTTAAGACTTTTGCTAGCATGTGCTGTCATCTAGAGGGAATGTGGGATTTGGTTTGCCGTGAATGGAAAACCAAGACTAGACCCCTAAGTGCCAAATTGAGATCTAGCTTGGGGGACGGTCACTCCTAACGGGCTTAAGACTTAACGAGGTCAAACCGGAGCATGTGTTGTTATCTAGAGGGGATGTGGGAGTTGGCTGAAAGGCTTTCATCAAGCTCAATTTTTCTAAGACTAGGCCCCTCAGTAACCCGAGTAGCAAATTGAGGTCCAGCTTGGAGGACGGTCACTCCACCTGGATTTGAAGCGACTTCTTTCTGAAACCTCTACCGCTTTCTGGGTCGCAGCCTCCGGTTGAGATTGCAACTCCAAATTGAAACGAGAAAGTTCGCTAACAGCCTTGCAAAGTCCTGCGTCAACATGGACCAGTCACAGAGAAACAGAGTATACTTCCTTGGACTCCGCGCACCTTTTTGGCTACAGTCACCACGATAGTCTCAAAAGAGGGCCTACCACACGGTCAGGCAGGAAGCGAAGTTTCATGGACTCCTGAACTCCCTTTATAAATTCTAGGTAGTCATGAACTTCTTTATACCTTGGCTCGCTGTTGTTTTTGGACTCAAAATTCAGTTGAGTAGGAGAACGATCTTTTGAATTACCAAATTAACTTCTAAAAAAAATCTCTAATCATGCTCGTCATGCTCTATGACGAAGAAGCCTTAAAAATTTCAAAAGCCAATGAAGAAGCCTTTGGTAGACTTGAGAAGAAAAAGTCTGCGTTCAATCTGTGGCCATGTTTGCGTTGAGGGCTTTTGAAGAAGAACATTAAACCACGAACTATGCAGTAACATGAAACGTTGAACCAGCATCTACGTGCCGCCTGAACAGCACGCAGGTATAGGAGGGCCTCAATGAACTTGGAAGCACACGCCTAGGTGGTTAAGCCATGCCCATCACGGACTGCGGCGCCACATGAAAAAGGAGAAGTTGATGATGATAACTCCAAAATTGGCATAGAAAGCGAAATCTAAAATGTCCTAATGGTCAAATATTCTCACTATATGTTTCTCATACTCTCAGCAAAGTCTAGAACGAAGGTTTTATCCCACTTGGAAGGTTGCATGTTTGAAGTGTGGTTTTGGATGTCCCTATGAGTTGGGCCTCTTTTTTTTTTTTGTTGGAGGTTGCGATCAACTACACTGGAGCACTCAGACTCAAATACTGGTCCATTGTACTACCAGGCAGTAACCTTCACTTAATGTAATTTCTTGGTTTTGCGAAGAACACCAAGATGCGCTTCTGTGATATAGAACTTAGGTTTCCGGAACTTAGGTTTCCGGAACTTAGGTCGGGTCACTTGGTCTAGCAACCGTCGTGGCGTGAAATGGTCTCTGGTTCCATTGCAATTTAATTCAACAGAGTTGAAGTTCAGGGTAGCTCCTTTCAAGATACAGCTTGCTGTAGTACTGCCCGAAGACTTGACAGAAAATCCGCGTCATATCTCCGGTCAAAGGCAGACAGCGGTGCCCCCATATGGTGAACGGAAAAAAGATCTGTATTTTTTTAATCCTCTGATCGGTCTTGATGAAATTTGAAGTATAGTTTTGGTCCCGTAAGATCCTCCTGATGTGAAATAATTGTTTATGTCGGCATTATCTTTCCTAAAAAATATTGAAAAAAACGCACCCTGATTTGTTTAACTTGAATAAAAAAACTAAATACTTAGCAACAGTTTACCACAATTAATTTAGGCTCAAAATAAAGGTGGAATTCATAGCTAAAGAGAAAAATTACATTTAGGGCCATTTGCTAACACACTGTAGCTGTAAAAAATGTTAAAGTCGGAATTAAGTGTAATAAGGCTTGCGCTTCACTACTTAGTGGTTCGTGCCCATGGTATTTCCGCAATACAGGCATCAGAAGGGAAATTTACAAAACAGTGCCGAAAAATGCCCGAGATTGCTTCACTTAAACGACTCGTTCTCCCAAAGTGCAAAAAAAGTGAAATATTATTTTTGCATCATCAAAAGAGAATTTTTCAAGCTTTCAGAAAAATATGGTTGGGTGTCCCAACAAGAACGCAAGATTTAAATTTGGCGCCATTCGAACTGTCATTGTTTGACATTTGAAAAATTATTATTGTTTGTTAGTAGAAAGTATAAGATTAATAAAAATGGAGCGCTACTCGAATGAATAATGCATTCTCATTGTGAAATTGTTTTACCAAAATGGTGAAAATTTTGCGGCTATAGTTTGCAAATTACGATCAATTTGTTGTTACAATAATGCTACAAAAGAGTCAACTGTAAAGCGATTAATGGAAAAATTTGCTGAAACTGGGCCTGTAACTGATGTAAAGACAACAACGCGCCTTCGACCAGGTCGATTGACAAAAAATATCGCAGCAGTACGTGATGATGTCTTTCAAACACCACCTCCACTACTCCTCCACTCCTCCACTCCTCCACTCCTCCACTCCTCCACTCCTCCACTCCTCCACTCCTCCACTCCTCCACTCCTCCACTCCTCCACTCCTCCACTCCTCCACTCCTCCACTCCTCCACTCCTCCACTCCTCCACTCCTCCACTCCTCCACTCCTTCACTCCTCCACTCCACACGACCTCATCTCAATTCGACACCGAGCTCAGAAAATTGGTGTTTCCAAATCCACTACGCATCGAATTTTGAAGAAAGATTTGCATCTTCATGCATACAGAGTTCAATTGACTCAGGAACTGAAGCCAGCTGACCATGTACAGCGAATGGAGTTCGTTAATTGGGTATTGGAGAGACAACATGAAAATGGTGATTTTGCTGATAAGGTCATCTTTAGTGACGAGGCCCATTTCCATCTTGATGGCGTCGTCAATAGGCGGAATTGTTGCATTTGGGGCAAGGAAAATCCTCGAGTGATTCACTAGAAGCAAATGCATCCTCAACGTGGCACTGTGTTGTGTAGATTTTGGGCTGGAGGAATCACTGGACTTTTTTTTATGAAAATGAGTCCTGTCAAGCGCAAACAGTCAATGGTGTTCGGTATCGTGAAATGATAACCAATTTTTTCTTGCCTAGAATTGAAGAAATGAATGTGGAGGGGATGTGGTTTCAACAAGACGGCGCCACATCTCATACAGCCAGAGAAACAATTCGATTGCTGCATTAGTCATTTCCCGGTCGTGTTATTTCGCGTTTTGGAGACCAAAATTGACCCCCTACATCGTGCAATTTAACAGTATTCCACTTTTTTCTTTGGGGGTCTTTGAAGTCGATGGTTTATGTGATTAAGCCGACGACGACTCAAGCCTTAAAAGAGGCTGGCGCTATGGCTGGCGCTATGGCTGGCGCTATGGCTGGCGCTATGGCTGGCGCTATGGCTGGCGCTATGGCTGGCGCTATGGCTGGCGCTATGGCTGGCGCTATGGCTGGCGCTATGGCTGGCGCTATGGCTGGCGCTATGGCTGGCGCTATGGCTGGCGCTATGGCTGGCGCTATGGCTGGCGCTATGGCTGGCGCTATGGCTGGCGCTATGGCTGGCGCTATGGCTGGCGCTATGGCTGGCGCTATGGCTGGCGCTATGGCTGGCGCTATGGCTGGCGCTA
Organism: Eristalinus aeneus; assembly: GCA_955652365.1. Classification (NCBI taxonomy): domain Eukaryota; kingdom Metazoa; phylum Arthropoda; class Insecta; order Diptera; family Syrphidae; genus Eristalinus; species Eristalinus aeneus. The sequence continues at coordinate 57,208,722 of OY019132.1, forward strand.
TGGCTGGCGCTATGGCTGGCGCTATGGCTGGCGCTACGGCTGGCGCTATGGCTGGCGCTATGGCTGGCGCTATGGCTGGCGCTATGGCTGGCGCTATGGCTGGCGCTATGGCTGGCGCTATGGCTGGCGCTGTGGCTGGCGCTATGGCTGGCGCTATGGCTGGCGCTATGGCTGGCGCTATGGCTGGCGCTATGGCTGGCGCTATGGCTGGCGCTATGGCTGGCGCTATGGCTGACGCTATGGCTGACGCTATGGCTGGCGCTATGGCTGGCGCTATGTGTGGCGCTATGTGTGGCGCTATGGCTGGCGCTATGGCTGGCGCTATGGCTGGCGCTATGGCTGGCGCTATGGCTGGCGCTATGGCTGGCGCTATGTCCGGGCTATATGGTGGATGCGATAAAATCTCCCATCCGAGTTCCCGTACCTTCTGATGAGTCATCAACGTAGTGTGTGGTCTGGCGTTGTGCTGGTGGAACACTACACCCTTCCTGTTATACAATTCTGGGCGGTTCTGTCGATCGCCTCCTTCAAACGGTCCAGTTGTTTGCAATAGATGGTAGAATTAAGGGTCTGGCCATATGGGAGCCGTTTATAGTGGATGATTTCCTCCCAATACGACCAAATATACAGCAAAACCTTCTTGGCCGTCAATCTCGGCTTGGCCATTGTTTGGGACGATTCACCAGGCTTCAACCACGACCGCTTTCGCTTGATATTGTCGTATGTGATCCATTTTTCGTCGCCAGTCACCATCCGCTTTAAAAATGGGCCGAGTTCGTTCCGTTTCAGCAGCATTTCGCAGACGTTGATTCGGTCCAGAAGGTTTTTTTGCGTCAAATCATGCGGCACCCAAACATCGAGCTTTTTGTTGTATCCAGCCTTCTGAAGATGATTTAAAATGGTTTGGTGACTAACTCCCATCTCCTGGACGATGTCATGATATGCCACATGTCGGTCTAACTCGATGATTCCAATGATTCGATCGGTATTCGTCGTCACAGGTCTTCCGCCGGCTGGCTTATCCCTGGTGTCGTATTCACCGGCTCCGAATCGTCGAAACCATTCCTCCGCTGTTCGAAGTGATAGAGTACCATCCCCCAAAACTCCAATAATCTCATGGCACGTTTCTCTAGCGGATTTGCCTTTAACGAAGGAAAACTTTAAAATAGTTCGAATTTCAAGGTTAGTGAACTCCATGTTTACACGCCCATAACTTTTGAACGCAATATCCAAACTAATCATGCATAGCGGCGTTCTGCAGGTTATGTCAAGACCTTTGAAATGTTATATAGTGTTGCCAGATACGAAATCCGTAGCGCTTTGTATATAGCCGGAAAATTCAGAAAGGCGGAAGGAAAATATATGTGTATTTATATATAGCTGGTGCTGTGAAAAATACGAGGAGTTCATCTTTGTCTCGAACCTGAAACTTTGTCGTGTGAGGGACCATGACAGGAATTATCGTGTGAGTGCATATTTGGAAAAAGCTTCGGTTCAAACGCTGAAGGATATGTTATCCGCGATGAATTCACCGTCAAATGGTTTTATTGAAAGTACGCCCAACCTGATGTAGGTTTTCAGCTTCAGACAATTTTTGCTTATTTACCGTCGGCGTCTATTTTGATGCTGTTTCTCAAACGGCAGTCAGCTCACTGACAGATTAGTGGGCCCAGCCCGCCTTGATGGGCACCAAACTGCCGGCTTTAGTGCAAACCTTCTACCTAGAGGTGCGCGACTTAATTAAAGCTCATTCGCGGATTGTAGCTGGTAAAGTAGTCACCGAAGTGGAAAGTGTTGTTACACCAAAAATCATTTTCTTTTGCGTATATACCTAACAATTTGTGCTTTTTGTCAACATTTGAACGTTTATTTAAGAAAAATATGGGCAATATTGTGTCCGCCGTGGCGTAGTGGGTAGAGTTCAACGCTCACACGCCGAAGGTACAGGGTACGGTTCCCGGTAGAACGCCTCGAATTTTTCACGGCACCATCTCTTACAACTACTGACAACACTCGAAGGGAATTATCTGTATAAGAAAAAAGCTTTTGAAACTCCGCCGTTCGGAGTGGGCAGAAAACTGTAGATGCCTTCTACTCATGAGAGAACAGTCGCACGCACAACACGAATAGTTGATGAGCAGGCTAGGTCTGGTCGGGCTGTGAAGTGTCGCGCCATCCAATTATTTCTATTATTATGTACAATAGTATTATTTAAAGTACAGCCCATCTTTCTTGCAAATTGTGGATCCCATCCCAAAAAAAACTGCCCCGGCTTCTCAATTAAGTGTGCATCAAGCCAATTTTTTGATATTTTGCTCTGATGTGAAGCGTGTTTCAGTGAGGGCGCTCTGCATCGGCCGGAACAAATAGTAGTCAGAAGGTGCAAGTTTTGGGCTATGAGGCGGGTTGGGTAAAACCTCCCATCGTTCTTAACCCGAATAGCAACGTGGGGCCGAGCGATGTCATGGTGGAAAATTATTGCCTCGTTTTTGTGTTGGTTTGGCTGGTTTGCCGGGTTTTGCATATGATTTTTTGCGCCTAGTGTTGTGGTAATGGATCCATTTTTTATCACTAGTAACAATTCGATGCAAAAATAACTTCCTTTTGTGGCGTTTTAGCAGCATTTCGGATATTCTAAAAACGCCTATTTTACGTCTCTCGGCTTGAGTTCATGTGAGACCCGATTTCCTGGTTTTTGAATAAAAGTTTTAAATTGGCTGCTCGAGATACATGCGAAGATTCTGTGAGCTCTTCTTATGTTTGGAAACCATCTTCGTGGAGTTATACTTCCAGTTCTTCGTCTTCAAACTTGTTTTACTTCGCAAGAAGTTCATCGTCTTCCAAGTCAAAATAACCACTTTTAAATCGTGCAAATCACTTCTGGCACGTTCGCTCAGCTAGCGCATGTTCACCATAAACATCCACCAAACTACGATAACTTTTGGGAGCAGTTTTCTTCAAACTGAAGTAATGAAGAAAACCTTCCCGCAAAAAAACACTTTTTTAAGGCACAAGGTTCGAAATTATTGTTGTTTGCGTTTCAAGTGAATGACATAGACTCAGGGACGTGCAACTTATGCCATATGTAATTTTTAAATTATGGACCCAATACCTAAAAACCTTCAAGCCCATACTGCAAAGCGATTTCCAAGCGATGGTCGGAAAACTTCAATTGTGGATGCTGTTGAATCACTATTCGATTGAATTCGATTGACATATTTGGGCCGAATCTTATTCAATCAATACTATGATGAGCTTTAAAAATCTAAAGCAAGCTGATATTTGATGGTCGAGTCTCTCTCTAGGCCACAGCAGTCATATCCTGCCTGTTATACAAGCATGACTGCTGTCCACCAGATTTTTAGTCTTTTAGTCATGACTGTTTAAACTCCTTATTCAAGACACACTCAGTTTGGAGTGCAAACTTTGGACTACACCGCCATCGCTTTGAAAATAAGTTTTGAACATTTTCCAACGTCGCACTTAGTGTCCTCGGGTGGCAAAAAATATGTAAAATGAAATAATTATCTCGGCAAAGTGATACTCGGCCAAGTGATATATGTTTTCCGATTCTACATATTCGAGAACATAGAGAGCCAAAATTCTCTTGGCTTCTAATGAGCCTGATCGGTTTATGATTAGCTCAAAGGTGAGACTATGAAATTTTAACATTTTTACGCTTTTCCGAGAAAATTTGATATGTCATATTTTTAAAACAAGCAACTCTGGAACGGGAAGTTCGGCTTTTTCTCTTTTGAATTTCCGGTTATGTACAAAGCGCTGCAGAGGTCGTATGTCGCAATACTATACATCATTTGAAAGGTCTTGAATTAACCTACAAGACGCTATGGATGATTAGTTTGGATACTGCGTTTAACAGTTATGGGCGTGTAAACATGGAGTTCACTAACGTCGAAATTCGCACTATTCAAAAGTTTCCCTTCGTTAAAGGCAAATCCGCTAGAGAAACGTTCCGTGAGATGAATGGTGTTTTGGAGTATAGTACTCTATCATTCCGACGATGAAAACGACACCATGGATAAGCCAGCCGGCGGAAGAACTGTGATGACGAATACCGATCGAATCAGTGGAATAGTTAGTTACTCATAGGAGTTAGACCGGCATGTGGCATATCGTGACATCGTCCAGGAGATGAGAGTTAGTCACCAAACCATTTTAAATCATCTTCAGAAGGCTGGATACAAAAAAAAGCTTGATGCTTGGATGCCGCATGGTTTGACGCAAAAAACCTTCTAGGACGAATCAACGCCTGCGATATGCTGCTGAAACGGAATAAACTCGATCCAGTTTTCGAGCGGATGGTGACTGGCGATGAAATAAATGGTTGTGGTTGAAGGCCGGTGAATCGTCCCAAACAGTGGCCAAGCCGGGATTGACGACCAGGAAGGTTTTGCTGTATATTTGGTCCAGATGATGTGACTGGATTTATGAATCGCATGATTCAAAATCACATCCGTATCACTATTTATAGTGACAACGGAAACACTGATGGAGGAAAGATCATCTGTGGCGGGATGGCGGCTAAAAGACCCAGGCTTTGAGGGAATCTGACCGGTAGTGACAACTTGACCAGAGGCTATACTCTGGTGCCACGGGAGGTCAGGAGCCCCTGGAACTTCGGTTCCAGCTTGACCGTGCGGTAGGCCCCCTTTTGGGAGTTTCGTGGTGGCTGTGGTTAACCACCTAACATCGCGGGTAGAGTCGAGGATAGTGTACTGTGCTGACTTGTCTAGCCCATTGTTTAAGCAAAACTAGGCAAGTCGGTTAGGGGACTATCTCTTCTCAGTGTGGAGTTGCATTCTCAAGCGGGCGCTGCGACCCAAAGAGCGGAAGAGGTTTTAGAAAGGCTTCGCATCAAGCCAAGGTGGGGTGGTTGCCCCTCAAGCTTGGTACTTGGGTAACTAAGGCGTTCAGTCTTGCGTTACTTACGACTCTTGGGAAAAAGGTTAACCGTGATATAAGCCGTTAAGGCAGGTGATCACGTAAAACCAAATCCCACATCTGTATATTTAGTGGGATTGGAAGGGAATCATCCACTATGAGCTACTCCCATATGGCCAGACGCTTAATTCTAATATCTACTGCAAACAACTGGACCGCTTGAAGCCGTCCAGAATTGACCAACAGGAAGTGTGTAGTGTCTTACCGGTACAACGCCAGACAACACACTTCGTTGATGACTCGTCAAAAGCTACGGGAACTCGGATGGGAGATTTTATCGCATCCACCATATAGCCCGGACGTAGCGCCAAGTGATTACCATCTGTTCCTCTTCATGGCGAACACCCTTGCTGGTGTGAAGTTGAACTCAAAAGAGGCTTGTGAAAAGTCTCTGTCCGAGTTCTTCGCTGATGAGAAGGGGGGGCTTCTACGAAGGGGGCATTATGAAGTTGCCGTTTAGATAGAAACAGATTATCGAACAAAACGGAACATACTTCAACTGAATCCGATCACTGTAATACTTTTCATGAAGCACTGAATGAAGAGCAAAAAATGAAGATGGGAGATATTTGACAACCTTATATACATAGGTTAGTGCAGTTTCTCTCTTTTTCTATATTTTCGCCCGTTCAGTAACATAATCTCAGTCACTTTAGGGTACGACATTATTTCTTAAGAGAGCGCTTATTATAAAAATCAGTCAAATTAATGCGCACTTCACCTTTCTTCTTTGTCGACATCCTTCTCGGGTTTGTTCTGTAACTGCTGGTTAGTGAACAATTATCATAAACCTAACAAATTGAGCTTGTTATAGACAGTTGAGACGAAAACATCTCTTTTGATGTAGTTCGTCACTCATGTGTGTATTGGCTTTCTGCACGTTCAGGCAGGGGCGGTCAAGTTGCTGCCTTGCAGCTGCTATTTAAGCCTTTTGGCCTATTTAATAGCAATTTGGGGCGGGGAGATTATTGTTCTTCGTGTGGCGCTACAGTCAGGGGTGGACCTGGGCCTCAATCAACATGCCTTTTCAGCCAGCACGATCTTTCTCCAGCTGTCTCCAGTTTCGCACTCGCACTGACTTTTGGGAAGATGGTGCCTCTGGTGTTGACTTGTGTTGAATCTCGAAAAATCTAGATTGAGTAAAGCGTTCTGCCTAACAGCGGAATTTGGGCCGCGACAGCACAGACCAGATTCGAGATTTTCACCACAGACTGCGAGTCTACTGTCCCATTTGGTCCCTGCAGGTTTATGTCCGAACGCAAGAATTAAATTTCGAGGTGCTCAAATTTCGAGCGATGGTGTAGTGGTTCAGATTTGAAAACTCAAGGCTCTGTGAATTTGGGCCATTGGGACCGCAACAGAGGACGGCCAGTTCTAAGGTGGCGCTTACAAGTGGAGAAGGACCTCAACCAACTTGGAGTGCGTAACTGAAAACAGCTGGCGAAAGATCGTGCTGTCTGGAGAAGCATGTTGGTTGAGGCCACATCGGACTGTAGCGCAAAATCACCAAAAAAATGGAAAAGTGCAATTGAGGATGTCCTTTTTAGGGACAGCGCACACATGTGGAGTCAGGCCTCAACTTGCTTTGGGCTCCAAAGGAAAGCCGGCCGGACTATAGCCGGAACAACAGAAAAGATCCCTTTTGTGAATAATCAGCGCTAGAGGACTAGTTGCGATCTTTGAATGTGATGTTTGTCTTGATCCTGCCTCCACCCCTTTTGGAAAGCTGACAACTCTCGGGTATTTTTAATGATTTCTGCACCCAACCAGGTGCTAGAGCCTACCGCAGGCACTCATCGAAGCTGTTCCTGGACTTACTTCTTTGGGACTTTGGCATTTCGCGATCGCAGAACCAAGGTTCCACAAAATTTTTGAAGTGTTTCTGTAGGACATTACTTCCAAATGTCTCAATCGTCGTCATTTGCTGCAAAACTGAGGAGCACTGAGTTTAGGGCTTTTGCGCCAATTGAAAAGCATCTTACCAGTTGTCCTCAAGGCCCCAGGGGCGCTACAGTGGATTGAGCCGACTGCATGAGTGGTAGCAAAACCTTATTCTGCCAAAATTTCATCTTATGTGTTGGTCTCCCGAATTTTCATAGATGACATGGGATGACTTGAGAGGACTAATTGCCAGGATGAGGGGATCGTTTTGCTTCAATCCTGGGCCCTGGCTGCAAATGATATTCTGTTTGCCATGGTTTGGGCGTAAATTGCAAGCAGACCCATCTGTCCTGTCAATTCCTGGACAGACTTCACGTTCTGTGTCTACCTTCTTTCAAGGAATGCTCCCATTTTATCCAAAAACGTCCTTTATCTAACACCTACAGGGAGCTGAGGCATACCTTTAATTTCTCTGGTTTCTTGCACCTCCCTCAAGCAGCACAGCAAACAAAAGCCTCACAAGCGCAACAGAAAAGAAAAAAGACAATTTCTGGACATTCATCTAATCCTGATGCACAGTGCGAAGCGCTTCCCACGCCCTTCGCAACAAAGCTACACATCCGACAGTCTGCCGGACAAAAATTCATGAAATATTCAACGCCAATGCAGAGAGTAACTTTCGGATAGGATTTCCAGCGATTTCCCGTCCGCCGGCCAACCAACAGCCTCACGGTTATGATCCAAAGCTTCTTATCTCCAGAGCTCAGGGCATAAAAGGTGAGAATTAAAGTAACTTTCTGGGCAAACCCAGTTAACACCTCTGGCGAGCCCTCATCCCCAGTCACAGGCAAGCCCAAAAGTCCATTAGAAACTTTAAAGCCCGTCCGAGGATGGTCTGCGTGGTTGCGAGCCCGGGGGTACTGAAGAAATATGCAAACAAGAGAAGGCCAGCAATTGCCCTGGCCACCACGGAGGGGGCTAATTTCGGCCCGGCGCTGATGGCCAGACTAATGCCGCTGCGGCGGTGGGGTGCAGGTTGCCATCAAACAATGAACAGTCAATGGCCTTTAACTACAATCCACCGCAAGACGGCGCCGTGGACGTGGCGTTGGTGGAGACCGAGAATGGGCATCAGGCCCGAATATGCTAATGGGCAGTGCTGCGGTCAGGGTGGAAGCAACAACTTTATACCCATCGCCGGAATGAGCAGCAGGATTATGCCATTGCTGTCCCGACTTCAATGGGAATTTCTTATTTTCCCTGCGCCTGCCCTGGGGATTAGTTTTTCCCAGAATTCAGGTTCATTTGCATTCGTTTGTGTGCGCCGGCTGGGCAAACGGGGTGAACCGAAGGGAATGTCAAGCGTCGGAGAGTAAACATCTGACGAACGACAAAAGTCAACAAATTGACAGGGAGCGTGTTATTAACTCTCGTCACACAGGACCGCCACCAAGCATAAGGATCGGCCGGGTGCTGAATGGGTGGTTGGAATGGGTGGCCCGGATGGGTACCAGGGATGGGTACCGGGGATGGGTGAGCGATAACACTTTTGTCAACATGTCATCCAGAGTGGTGCGGCACGGGGACTGGGCGCGATGCGAAACTTGAGCAAGTTACTCAATATCACACGAAGAAGCTCGGGAAAGTTCAATGGCGACACGAAATGGATATATGATCAGTCTTGCGATGGTTGTGACGGCAACACAGTGGTGAGGGGATACTGCGTATTTAATGTCCTGATGTCAGGTTGTCGGTGAAAGTTGTTTGATCCTCGATTATTTTTTTTGATATTTTTTTCTTAGATTTAACTTTGAAGTTGAAGGGCAGCCGCGCGCCCTTTTCCTCTTCCACACATGAGAGGGTGGCACCAGGAGCCAGGATGTCAAAGTGTAAGGCAGAGATAACGTCAAACAGTCAGTGTTGGAAGTTGTGAAAGTAAATCGCGAAGGGCGAAGCCCCAGAGAATGGGGTGACGGCTGATGGGAGTGAAAAGTTGAAGGGATGTCGGGCCGGGGGTCGGTTTCTTCGTCAGAAGGTGGGTGTCTGTTATGAATGCCCAGGATGATGAGCTGTAGTCAGTGATGAGGTTGGCTTAGAGCAGAGGTGAAGTGAGTGATGGACGAATTGGATGAGGGAGGTTCGTGCGTGTGTGCTGATGATGGAGTGATGTGCTTTCTTTTTGACATGATAAGGTGCTTAGGAACCAGATTTTTTGAGCTTGAATGGCTATTGTCATGCTGCGAGGGAGGTGCAAACATGTTTCATTCATGAGCTCGAAATGTGGAGGGGCGGCTTAGAGCACTGCCCTGCTTTAACTCCTTCGAAGCAAATTCGTATTGGAATGCAGTGAAGCGTCACCTTGAGCAAACCCCCTAACCAACTCAGTCGGTTACAGAATGACAAAGGTTTCAAATAATTGAATGCCAACATACAACCTTTCAGCGCGGGGTGTCCATCCACACTGTTGCAGCCAACCCGCTCGACATATGCCGAATGGCTGAGAGCGCGTTTTATTGGCCATACAAAAGGCATGACCTTGTTTTGCACCCCCTCTCTGCGACTCGTTGCATTTTGAGGGATTTCCGAATACAGGACATAAACATCAAGCAAAGGAGTCTGCTTAATAAAATCTCGCCAAATGTCGTTATCCCTTCAAAGGGCAGACATGCTTCCTGCTGTCGGATCAACAACCCCCTCCCTACCCCAACCCCACTGCACTGAAGGCATCTTTCTGCCCCTGGGCAGTCATTAAAAAGTTTCCCCAATAACCTTCAGATGCTCCACTCCACCCACCACTGATACATCACTCACCGCTTACAAACAAGATTCAACCTCGTTCGCCATCGAAATCGCCATCGCCACACTCGCCGCCACTGCCGCTCCCAGAAACAACACACCGGCAACATTTTACGATAAGACAATCATAAAATTAATTATCCTGAAATAAAGTTATATTCGCACGAGCGAGCTGCATACACACAACGGTCTGTCATCGCCCCGCAAGGACTCACGGTTCGGTCATAAATTGTGCAGAAATTTGCACTTCCCTCCTCCCGCCCGCCGTTGAAGAGGGGCATTCGCACATTTTTACGCACCAGATGTGGCAATAACTTCAAGGACACACTCGCGCGTTCTCTTGGTCTAAGTAATAACGCGGGCCGAATTAAAATTCCGCCAGGAGCCTGTGCTTCAGTCGACGTTCTGCCGCCACACCCCACAGGCACGGCGGTCGGCCGGGTGACGACTTCGGTAAGCCTGGCAATTGTTGAATTTTCATGTCCTGCGGTGGCGCACCCCACCCCCATGGCATACGTCACCTGAACTGCGAGCCTCTTTGCGAGAGATTACTCCTCAGGACCGGATAATAACTCGCGCTCCTTCACAGTCGCGGAGGTGCCTCTAAGCGGATTACAAGTCTCCGGTTCAATTTCCTTAGGCCACTTTTCAAGGGCTCAGGGACTGAAGAGGATCTGGGGGACACGTGGCAGTGGAACGTGGACTTTAAATTTACCAACCGATAAATAAATTTGCGTCACTTTAGCTGCCGGAGCTCGTTACACGACACCGTTCGAAGTATCTTCCTGGAGGAAGTGCAGAGTGTTGTCGGGTGGATGGACGGGACTGAGGATGGTTTTGGGGAAGTGTAAGAATTTGATTGTGAAGGTGGCGGAGAGGGAGTGCGAAAGTTATGTGACATACATTCCCATAAAATTTGCCAAACATCCTTGAGGTGAGTTGTTTGGGAAACTGGTGGTAGAGACATTTGCGCCTCGGGTCGGAATAAATCTTCCACGCCGTCCGTGGAGATGAGAAATGGTTGGACTGTGGGGCAACTGTGGGGAAGGTTAATTAAGCCGATATTGGCCTTGATTGGAGAAGACCTCTGAGAGCTACGAGCCGGGTGACTCAGTGCTCTAATTGATTGGGTGGATGAGGCCAGAATGTTGTGCAACCAAGGAGTGAAAACAAATGGTGTGGTGATTGGTCTTCTTGGAAGTCATCTGGGTTCTCTGGAGATGGTTGAGTTGGCATCCACCGTCGGTCGACTAAGAATGAAACCCTTTGTCTTCTGGAATGTATAGCATGCAGTTGGAAGACTTGGATCAGAGAGATTTTTAAATTGCTTTCGTCTCGATCGAATGCGAGTGAACTTGGCACTCAGGACACATTCGATTAAGGGTTGAAATAGAGTGCAGCATTTACACTTTATGGACATTTGTTTTGATGGGGAATTCATAGAATTTATGTAATTGTAAGGGTCAAGTGGCATGAAATATTTGAAAAATTTTGAAAATGTGAAAATGTGAGTGATTTGAACATCTGTGAAGGGATATGCGAAGTTATTCCGGGTTGAAACACAGATGTTAATAGTTTTGTTGAAAGAATTTGGTTAGCGAGCGTCAAGTACGTCACTCCTCACGATTTTGAATGATTCCGAATAACTCCGAATTACTCCGAATTACTCCGAATTACTCCGAATGACTCTGAAAAACTCTGATTCACCCTGAATTACTTTTAATTGTTTTAATTTATTTCAAAATGGTTACAAAAAGGGCCGAGTGACTCTAAAATATACTCCGAAGAGAGCCTAAGCCAACTTCTTTTAACTCCGAAATGTTTATCATTCGCTGATTTTTGAGAAAGGAATTAAAACGTGAATGCCTAGAAGCGTAGAGTCCCTTTCTATACTACGATTAAGATTTGTGTCTGCATGTTATTCGACTCCACGTGACCGTTGGGGAACAGAGCCTCATTCTGACAAACTTTCAAAGGTGCGTCGTGAGAGCTCTTGGGGTGTTGGGTCTGCCAAAAACTTGTCTTCCTTATGGGATCCTTATGGGACTTATGTCTGCATGTTATTCGACTCCACGTGACCGTTGGGGAACAGAGCCTCATTCTGACAAGCTTTCAAAGGTGCGTCGTGAGTGCTCTTGGGGTGTTGGGTCTGCCAAGAACTTGTCTTTCGTATGGGATTTGTGTCTGGATGTTCTTCGACTCAACGTGACAGTTAGTGAACAGAGCCTCATTCTGACAAACCCTCAAAGGTGCGTCGTGAGTGCTCTGCCAAGAACTTGTCTTCTTTAGAGGATCCCTTTCCAGTCACCCATCGAAATGTGGTTTGATGTAAACAACTGTGTTATGTGACTTAGCTTCCTTCACGGGTTGCCGTAGTTTTCAATTTCCGCGGAGCGGAGGAAGGCAAGAAATATTTTAGTCCTTTTAGCCTGTCTACAATATGAAAGACCTATATTCGCGCTAAACTCGAGAACGACGCTTCTGTGTGAGACCTGAGTTCGATTATTTACAAGTACCCGTGGTCTCTTTAGTGCAGGTAAACTAAAAGAATTCAATTTCCTAAAACTAGACAGCGTGGTTATTTACCTTCTTGTTGTTTGCGGCAGTAAATGCTCGTGCATTGAAAGAATCGAGTGGTATACAATGAAAAAGCCATATATGCAATACAGTTTCTCTGTTGAGAAATGAACACCGAGGTGAAATCACCTCTCCTGCACCTGCATGAACATCATCCTGTTAGGACAACAAATTAAAGAACTTGTCTGACTGTGGAGACAGTGAAGACTAATGTCACATCAAGCCATTAGTCTATGATAAGCATACGCCACTCGACATTTTGGAGCGCTTGCTTGACGCTAAACTTGAAGTTTTGATGGTGGATACAATCCTCAAGAGACCTCACCACCCCTTGAACCAGAACCTAATCAGACATTTCTAGTACACCATTAAATCGGTCGAAACCGATTTAAGAGGTCGACCTCGTTTAGTTGATTAAGGTCAGCGCTTTAGTACGGACTGGTGTAATTCAATGAAAGGGAGCTTACCTTGTCATAAGGCTGCATCTCCGCCTTTGGCAGATGCCACTGTCAAGAACTTTTCGTTCGTCGTCTTAGCTGCAACTGTTCCTCACTTGCATCTCGTTGATACAAATTTATAAAAGAACACTACTTGCACAATCATTCCAGATGAGCTGAAGTAAATTGCAAACTTTGCTGCGCGTTGTTGAATGCTTATACAGGTGCATTAAACTCTTTCGTATCACCTACAAAGATCATGTTCATTCCTTTGGATGGGAAGTGATGTGCTACCAGGTTTACCGGTATGAAGTCAGCGTCAAGATACAAATGTCTCTATAGGGATCATTTGTTGTGAACGAGCGCTTAATTTTTTTTGTTTGTTTGCTATGACATCTGTGAAAAATATTTAGTATACATCAAGTCATTGAACAGTGGTCGCCGTGGCGGGGTGGGTAGAGTGCGATGCTCACACCGCAAAGGGTCTAGGTTCGATTCCCAGCTCAACACCAATTTTTCAAATATTTCACGGCACCACCTCTTTCGAGCTGCTGACAACACTCTGCTGCTGAGTGAAAACTGTCTAAGAAAGCTTCTCAAATCTCGCCGGTCGGAGTCGGAAAAAAACTGTAGGTCCCTTCTACTCGTGAGAGAACAGCAGCGCGCACAACACGAGTAGTTGATGAGCAAGCTAGGCCCTGGTCCCCCTTTGGACTGTAGCGCCAACAATTATTCTTATTAAGTCATTGAACAGACAACATCATATTTTTTCATCGTGTTTCATGAAAAATGTCGAATTTTGTACCAGAAAGTGATGATTTGCGGAAAGCATTAATTTTTGTTTTCATTTGAAAAAAAGTGCTGCAGTGTCGCATCGAATGCCTGTCGAGGCATATGGTGATCATGTTCTATCAGAAGCAACATGCAAAAGATGGTTTCAACGGTTCAGAAATAATGATTTTGATGTGAGAAATGAAGAACGTGGAAGCCCACCAAAAAAGTTTGAAGACGCCGAATCGCAAACGATATTGGATGGAGATGACACTTTGAGTCAAAAGCAAAGGGCAGCAATGTTAAATGTTGCACAACAAAGAATTTCTGACCGTTTAAAAGCTATGGGAAAGATCCAAAAGTGTGGAAAATGGGTGCCACATGAATTGAATGAAAGGCAGATGGAAAACCGAAAAAACACGAAATTTTTTTTAGACACGAAAAAAATCAGTTTTGCATCGGATTGTTGCTGGCGATTAAAAGTGGATTTATTTTAAGAATCCTAAACGGAACAAATCATGGGTTAATCTGGGAAAACCATCAACATCGACTGCAAAACCAGATCGATTCGGCAAGAAGACAATGCTGTGTGTTTGGTGGGACTAGAAAGGTACCTGTACCACGAGCTCCTAAAGCCTGTTAAAACCGTTAATACTGATCGCTACCGACAACAAATGATCAATTTGAACCATGCAATGATCGAGAAACGACCAGAATGGGCCAGAAGACACGGCAAGGTAATTTTGCACCATGACAATGCACCTGCACACGAAACAAAACCTGTTCAGGATAGAATCAAAACACTTGGCTGGGAGCAGCTACCCCACCCGCCGTATTCACCAGACTTGGCTCCTTCCGACTACCATTTGTTTTCTTCGATGGAACACGCATTAGCTGAGCAGCACTCTAATTCCTACGAGGAGGTCGAAAATTGGGTGTCTGATTGGTTTGCTTTAAAAGACGAACAATTTAATTGGCGTGGTATTCACAAATTGCCAGAAAGGTGGTCAAAATGTGTAGAAAACAATGGCCAATACTTTAAATAAAATGTTTTTACTTTCCCCTGTAATAATTAGTGTTTTATTTTCAAAATCATTTCTCATACCGGTATACCTGGTAAAGATTTTCGGATTTCTTGTTTCTCAAAGCATCGCTTACAAGAAGAGATTCAAAAGGAATTATGTCTCAAGAGGTCTTTATTTCTCTTCTGCTGGTTTGTGGGGCGAAAGTTGCCTTTCGTCATACAGTTCCTTTCGCATCTGGACTTGCAGTGACACTCGCAACCGCCTTGTTCACACTCTTCTCAGAAAATTTTTAAAATTTTCGGATTTTTCTGTTTTCGCTCCATCAGCCGTCGCTTCACGCCATTTAGTCGGACGATGGTCTCCTTCTCCATGTGAGGGCACCGATTGAAATATTGCCACACTTCGTTTTTCTGAGAAATTAAAAGTGTTCCACATACGCCGCAGTAAAAGCAACACAACTCCGCATTGTATGAGCTGCCTTAAGGCAGCGAGTTGACGAGTTGTTGGAGGCACGTGTGAGAACTGTCCAAACCATACTGCGTAAATGAATAACATTAGTCCCAGATTTTCATCAATAAGCCAACGTTTACTTAGGAAGAAGGAAACAATTTGACCTGTGGACGTGGCTACTTTGAAGCCGACGACTAGAAGCAAATTGTGTGTTTGAGTCTGCAAATCGTGAGCGTCCGCAGCACGGACTCTGGTCTTTTACAAATTACAAATTACGGGTCTCCCAAGCGAGTAAAAGCTTTCCGCATTCAATTAAATACGATAAACAGCAGAAAACTTCACGCAGAGGAAGGCAAGAAATATTTTAGACCTCTAAATCTGTCTCCAAAATGACGGGTTATATGCGCCGAAACTCGAGAATGACTCCTCTATGTGGTCTTATGGCATACCGGCGTCAGTTGCAGGTGCCCGAAATCCCTTTAGTGCACGCAAATTTCAAAACTTCTTCGACTTCAAATGCCATGCCCGCACTTATATTTAAGCCGACTAGTAAACGAAAGCCCCTTTGAGTAAGAACAAATTTCCACGAGTCCGTAAAAAACTCCGCATCGTATGCACTCACATTGCGTGCTTTTGAGCAATTCGAGAAAATTAAGAATTTCCTAACATCTGACAAGGATGGAGCTCCGAATGATAAAAAGGCAATCTTTGACTTATAGACGGCTGCTTAAATGTTGCAATCACAAATATCTATCTCACTCAACATCTCATTCAAACCAAAAAGACAGCAGAATTCGACTTCGAAAATGTCTGAAATGGGAGTATTTTCTCACTCCTCCTGATTTTGAATGACTCCGAATTACTCCGAATTACTCCGAATTACACCGAATTACTCCGAATTAGTCTTAATTACTCCGAGTCACTCTGAATTATTTCGAAATACTCCGAAATGCAGTAAAATACTCGGAAATACTCCGAAATGCACCAAAAAAACTCCGAATCCCTCTGAATAACTCCAAATACTCAAAATTATTCTGAATTCTTTTGATTTTTCCAAAATGGTTACAGTGCCGGGTGAGATTCAAATATACTCCGAAGAGTATCTAAGCCTACTTCTACTAACTCCAACCAAAATGACAGCAGAACTTGACTGGTGACATGAGGCTTACACAGGATCCCGCAAATTTCGTCCCACTCCCTCCACCGCCCACCGGGCAGCAATTTATTGCTCGGTCAAATGGGATTTCAGTGGGAAATCCCCGCTCGACAAATCACCAGACACGTGTAATCAATTATTACCGACAATCCCATCAGCTCGTCTTTGAGCCCGGTCGAGTTCGAAATGGGAGCAATCAATTTCTGCTCTCGGATGCATCTTATTTGTACGTCAACTAATTACAGACGGCCTCAGCATCGATTGCCCTCCTGGGGGCGGCCACTGCCCCGAATTAATCTGTTCGTCGGTCATGTGAGCACATCAACTCGGTTAACTCGGCGTCATAACCATTCTGCACAGCTAATCGCCACCGGACATCACTGTGATTGTCTCCGCGCCCAAGTCGGGGAAACAATTACATTTTGCTGTTGGCAGCTGGATTCAATTGCGGAACTCTTTCGTTTCGTTTCGTTTGATGGCCGTCGTTACCGGATCACAAAGAAACGACAACACCAGTCGTTCTGAAACATGTGCCTGGGTCAACTTATCTTTCCATCTGACCGGCAGCCCATTACTACTCAGAATGGCGGTACGCTTGGGGACACACCGACTCGCAGCAGGAGCAGGAGGGTAAGGTAATGTTCGCATAAATCAAAACTATTCCCCCCATGGGACCCCCGATTCCCAGCGAAAAGGTGAAAGGCAAAGTCTGTTCCAGAGGATATCGTCTCCTTTGTCCATCATCCATTGGTCCCGCACCGAGACCCTGCCGATAAGGAATTTGTTCACAGAAACTTTTATCGGAATCGAAGAGGAAAGGAAATATTTCACGTATGAATGGACAAAAAGGTTGCCCAGCCCCAAGGATGTTCGAAATGGAAATGAAAACGTGTCCGTGCGACGGAGGGAGTGTCCATGGGCCATGCGATGCCATTGTTTATTGGACGCAGCCCGGGCACGAGCCATTCATCAGAAAATTCCTGCAGATTATTTTATCATATTATAACATCTTTATTAGGATTTCGCAAGGATATGGCACGCTGTGTGCTGCCGGTGGGCGGGGGCAGTTATCTTCGATTGGATTAGGGGCGCCCGGCAGATGATGAAGTGGTCAGGGGAAGACTGATGGCAATAAATGAATTTTATTATGCCAACGCCTTGATCTTTATTTAGTTTTCAGGAATCGTCTCCGTCTCCGTCTTGGATGTCGTTGGTGGTGGCACGGCGGTCATCAGTGGGGGCGGACTTATTAATGAAGCTGTTATGGTCATCCTCGCAGCTTCGACGGTAGGGGGGGGGGGGATGGATTAATTTGGAACGAGGCGCCCGGCAAAGGGACTTATTGTGTGTAAGTTGTGCCTGGAATAAAGTTCATCTTGTTTTTGGCAGTGCGGTGGGAGTGTGTGGGGGAGGAAAAGTCTGCCCACTGGGTGGCGAGGACGAAGACAATTTGGATGTAAAGAAAAGTTATTGATGTGTGAAGAAAGTGAAGAAAGTATATCTGAAGGATTTATCGCCACAAATTTACTTGTGGGCTACCGGGTGGAGAGTGGATGGAAGGAAAAATGTGTAAATTGTGAATTGATGTTCATCACAAGATGAAATTGGAAAGTCACACATCGCATGTGAGAAGTTGTTGGGACTTAAATCGAATTTTAGGGATCGCTTTGTGGGTCACGGGATGGACGGGAGGACTTTTTGGGATTAAATCGAATCTGTGACGATGATGGGAAGGAGAAGGGATGCTTGTGAGTTATTGAATTGAATTTGGAGCAGTTTTTAAGTGGCAGCAAGTAAAAATTCCTCCCACTCCTGTGCTTGTGTGTTGATCCGTGACCGTTTGTGAGAGCAGGCATAAAGATGAATGTATAGAGAATGACTCATAATATAAAACCTTTGCAACAGAAAGTGGCTAGCAGTCGCTTCTAGCTGGTGCCTGACTTAAATACACTTTCTGGAAACACAGAAATTTGGCACAGAAGTTAACAAAATTGACCAAAGAAGTTGAAGAAAAGCGGTTCGAGTTGACAAATCGAAAAGGTCATGTATTCCATCATGACAATGCAAGACCACACACATATCGGTGGTCAATTGTTGGTTACTTGGGCTCAAGACGCAATTCAGAACAAAAGCCTTCTTTCTACAAACAAAAGTCAATCAAAGTTATCATCTTAGACCTGCACCGCTGCACAGCTCTACTGTACTGTCATTGAAAGCGGATGATGCAACCAACAAGAGAGAAGTTTTGCGTGAATTTTTTTACTCTGAGATTATAGCATCTGGCAGCGAAGTTTCTATTACGAACAGCGCAGTTCGAATACCTTGGAAGGTTCATTGAGAGCACAACGTACAGTAAACAAAGCCTTCAAATCAGTGCGTTTGTGACAAACAAACAAACGACATGCTCATGACAAATCATATGAATATGCACAAGGAGAGCACTACACAGACCAATACCTTGTCAGGAACTGTTGCCACCAGACAAGTCGCCCTTTAAGCTGAAGGGGTGTGCTGCTTAAAGAAACTGTCGACTGCAGCATTAAACAAAGAAGGAACTAAACAGACAGTTTCAGCAGATTGCTTTAGCAGATTGTTTAAGCAGATTGCTTTTGCAGATTGCTTCTGCAGATTGCTTCAGCAGGTTGCTTTAGCAGATTGCTTCAGAATTCAGTTAGAATTTCAATTCTAAAATCCATTGCTAAGACCAATTGAATGTGGGTTCGGTTCAAAGCTTAAAACGAAAGCCTGCTTTGATGATTTCGCGAACTTATGAAGTAGGCCAGTCTGGAGGGAAACTTCCGTTAAAACTTAGGACTCAGTAGGCTTTTGAACCAAAATTAATTCCAAAATTCTTTGAAGGCTTACCAAGTGCCTTCTTCAAGGAAGAATTGGACCAAACCAGACCAAAACCGAGCAAAAATTCATTCCAACAGCCTTTGAAGGATCACCAAGTGCCTTCATCAAGGAAGAATGGGACCAAACCAAACCAAAACCGAACCAAAACTCATGTCAACAGCCTTTGAAGAATCACCAAATGCCTTCATCAAGGAAGAATGGGACCAAACCAAACCAAAACCGAACCAAAACTCATGCCAACAGCCTTTGAAGGATCTCCAAGTGCCTTCATCAAGGAAGAATGGGACCAAACCAGACCAAAACCAAGCCAAAATTCATTCCAACAGCCTTTGAAGGATCTCCAAGTGCCTTCTTCAAGGAAGAATGGGACCAAACCAAACCAAAACCGAACCAAAACTCATGCCAACAACCTTTGAAGGATCTCCAAGTGCCTTCTTTAAGGAAGAATGGGACCAAACCAAACCAAAACCGAACCAAAACTCATGCCAACAGCCTTTGAAGGATCTCCAAGTGCCTTCTTCAAGGAAGAATGGGACCAAACCAAACCAAAACCGAACCAAAACTCATGCCAATAGCCTTTGAAGGGTCTCCAAGTGCCTTCTTCAAGGAAGAATGGGATTTCATCATTTTTCAACATTTCAAACTCACTGCACATGCTTCTTTTTCTTGTTGTGGCGCTACAGTCCGGAGTGGACCTGGACCTCAACCAACAGACCTCTCCAGCCAGCAAGATCTTTCGCCAGCTGTCTGCAGTTGCGCACTCCAAGTTCGTTGAGGTCCTTCTCCATTTGTGTGCGCCACCTTAGCCTAGGCCGTCCTCTTTTGCGTTGTCCCAATGGCTTGGATTCAAAGACTTTTCGGGCCGGAGCAGTGGTGCCCATACGCTCTACATGGCGTAGCTAACTTAAGCGTTGTATCCGTAGACGCTTAACCAGGCCCATGTCGCTAGATAGCCTATAGAGTTCGTCATTAAATCTTCTCCTTCAAATGCCATCAACGCAAACAGGACCAAAAATCGCACGCAAAACTTTTCTCTCGAAAAGACTAAGGGCTTCCTCATCCACTTTTAGCTACGTCCAGGCTCCCGGGCCATAAAGCAGGACTGGGAAGATTGAGCTGTTACATAAAGCGAACTTAGTCCTTCGATAGAGGGCTTTATTACTCAATTTTCCTCTTGAGTCTAAAGAAACGGCGATTGGCAAAATTGATTCTGCATTTGATTTCGGTACTGATGTTGTTGTCCCTATTTACCGCGGTGCTGAGGTAGACGAAGTTTCTACTGCCTAATGTAACGCTCTGTCCGAGACGTCGATATTGTGTGTCCTTTCTTGATGACAGCATGTACTTCGTTTTGCCCTCATTTGCACTGCACATCCGCTTTTAAATAAGTTTTCCTAAACTCGATGCAATTCCCTTAACAAATGGAAAAGAAACAGAAAACTAATCAACAGACAGGCGGACATGTCTATGGTTCCGTTTGCAAAAACGGATCCATGCACTTTGGCGTATGCGGAATACTTTTTTTATTTGTTTTACAGGGTTGTCAACTAATAATAAAAATAATTGGACGGCGCAACAGTCACCAGAGGGACCAAGGCCTACCTTGCTTATCAACTACTCGTTCTAAGCGTGCTACTGTTCTCTCACGAGTAGAAGGGACCTACAGGTTTTTGCCGACTCCAAACGGTCAAGTTTGAGAAGCGTTTTCTTCTGGGAATCGAACTCGGACCTTCGCCGTGTTAGTGTCGCACTATTGCTACTACGCCACAGCGGTCACATGATAGAGTTATTAAGTGGGGTAAAAAGAATAAAGAGGAATTAAGTGCTTCCAAAACTCTGTGCTGTCTACTGTTGCTCAAGCGATCCCAATATAAACAGAAATGATCCTTGAACTTGAATGGCTCCTGCGTTGTTGAAACCAAACGACTTTCCATCATCAATACGTGTATCAAATCAGCACTAAATGGGAACCCTCATACATCATATCTCGCTTCCGTTTGTAAGAACGGATCCATGCACTTTGGCGTATGCGGAATACTTTTTTTTATTTGTTTTACAGTCTTGCCAACTAAGCATTTAATAATAAAAATAATTG
The DNA here is from genome assembly GCA_955652365.1 of Eristalinus aeneus. Lineage (NCBI taxonomy): Eukaryota > Metazoa > Arthropoda > Insecta > Diptera > Syrphidae > Eristalinus > Eristalinus aeneus. The sequence continues at coordinate 57,229,728 of OY019132.1, forward strand.
GACGGCGCAACAGTCACCAGAAGGACCAAGACCTACCTTGCTTATCAACTACTCGTACTAAGCGTGCTGCTGTTCTCTCATGAGTAGAAGGGGCCTGCAGGTTTTTTCCGACTCCGAACGGCCAAGTTCGGGAAGCTATTTCTTAGACAGTATTACTCTTTGAGTGTTGTTGGCAGCTCGAAAGAAGTGGTGCCGTGAAAAATTCAATGCTTTATAAAAAGTACTACAGTGATCGGATTTAGTTCAAGTATGCTCCGTTTTGTTGGATAATCTGTTTCTATCTAGACGGCAACTCCATAATACCCCCTCGTAGAAGCCACCTCCTTATTTGGGAAGAACTTAAACAGTCTCAGTCTATTGCAAAAGTTGTGAGAAATCCGAAGAAAAGCAACCTCTACACTGTTCCAGAAAAAAAAGGCTGACGTCAAGATCTCAAAGTTAACCAACCATGCCACGGAACGAAAAAAGGTGGTAATCACTTGGCACTATGTCTGGGCTATATGGTGGATGCGATGAAACCTCCCATCCGAGCTCCCATAGCTTCTGATGAGTCATCAACGTAGTGTGTGGTCTGGCGTTGTCCTGGTGAAACACTACGCCCTTCCTGTTGGCTAATTCTGGACGCTTCTGGTCGATCGCCTGCATCAAGCGGTCCAGTTGTTCGCAGTAGATGGTAAAATTTTGCGTCTGGCTATATGGGAGCCGCTCATAGTAGATGATTCCCTTCCAATCCCACCAAACATACAGCAAAACCTTCCTGGCCGTCAATCTGGGCTTGGCCACTGTTTGGGACGATTCACCAGGCTTCAACCACGACCGTCTTCGCTTGATATTGTCGTATGGGATCCATTTTTCGTCGCCAGTCACCATCCGCTTCAAAAATGGGCCGAGTTTGTTCCGTTTCAGCAGCATATCGCAGACGTTGATTCGGTCCAGAAGGTTTCTTTTGCGTCAAATCATGCGACACCCTAACATCAAAATTTTCTTTTGTATCCAGCCTTCTGCAGATGGTTTAAAATAGTTTGGTGACTAACTGCCATCTCATGGGCGATGTCACGAGATGCCACATGTCGGTCTAACTCGATGATTTCCATGATTCGATCGGTATTCGTCGTCACAGTTCTTCCGCCGGCTGGCTTATCCATGGTGTCGTTTTCGTCGGCTCTGAATCGTCGAAACCATTCCTCCGCAGTTCGAAGTGATAGAGTACCATCCCCCAAAACACCACTAAAATCATGGAAAGTTTCTCTAGCGGATTTGCCTTTAACGGAGGAAAAATTTAAAATAGCGTGAATTTCGGCGTTATGAACTCTATGTTTACACGTCTGTAACTGTTGAACGCAATATCCAAACATAGTCGTTTTGTAGGTTATGTCAAAACTTTTCAATTATTGCCAGATACGAGCTCAATAGCGCCTTGTAATAATTAATAATTGCTGGCGCGACAGTCCACAGGGGGACCAGGGCCTAGCTGGCTCAACTGGTCGTGTTGTGGGTGCTACTGTTCTTTCACGAGTAGAACGGACCTGCAGTTTCCCCACATTGAATGGCGAAGTTTGAGAAGCTTTCTTAGACAAGTATTAATTTATTAGTGTTGTCAGCAGCCCGAAAGAGGTCGTGCCGTGAAAAATTCGAGATGTTCTGCGGGGAATCGAAACGAGACCCTTCGGCGTGTGAGCGTCGAACTATACCCACTACGCCACGGCGGCACATAGCACCTTGTACATAGCCGGAAAATTTAAAAGACAAAAAGGCGAAAAGGAGTTATAAGGCGTGCATCCGTTTCAAGATTAAACAGGCCCTTTTATCTGGTCTGGTGCTGCTAAGACCTCTCTGCACCTACTAGATGCAATCCAACATCGAGCTATAAAACTTATTGGTTACAATAATCACATATTCGAGATCGCCAAAAATGTAGCGAGATGTGTAGGTTTCTTAAAGCGATGCAAGAAATACTTCACCCCTTCTGACCTGGCAATAATATATAAGTCATACATCCGCCCAAACCTTGAGTACAACGCTCCTATCTTTTCCGTTGCTCCTAAGACCTCTCTGTACCTACTAAGTAGAATCCAACGTCGAGCAATAAAACTTTTGGGTGATAATAATGAGTCTCAATCGCCTCGTTGGAACATCGACGAAATGCTCCGTCTGTATCACTATTTCATCGCTATTTCAACAAAAAATTCGCTTATGAGTTCGTCAGCTGCATTCGTCCCATTCAAGAATTTACCCGCAATACCCGCCTCGCTAGGAACGCTCACTCGTTCACCCTTGAGCCAACCTTCGGACGTACAGTTCAGTTTAGGAGACTCGTTCTTCAGCCGCATTATACGAATATGGAATGCTCTTCCCAGCCCAACTTTTCCCTCTTATTACAATCCACGGGCTTTTAAAATCAATGGGCATCGGTACCTCCGTTCTCTCTCTTCCTCAACACTCTCGGCTCGTGCTGTAACTTAATTCCGGTCATTTAAGGCTATGAGCAGTCCCTTTAGCACACCAATTAATAATCGGGTGCTCTGCTAATGGCTGGGTTTACATACTGGCGGTTCAGGATACATTTAATGCGTACTCTCTTTTATATGGAATGATGGGAAGGCAGTGACCAGTCTCCCCAATTATCAACCACAGTGAACAAATGAACCCTAGGGACAAAAAATTTTCGATAAGGACGAAGAAGATGGAACCTCTGGCCATTGAGTCTCAGGCAGATTTGCTGTAAGACACCTTTTTTATTGACTAGGAAAGTAAGGAGCTGATCCCTATTACAGGTAGTGGACTCCTTACTTTTGAAGGCAGAGCTAAGCAAATATTGCCATCCAGCGTACTTTAGTATTCTCCAATCTCTGAGACTACACAGAGCAACAAACAACACTGTCCAACGTCAATTCATTTGGCTGTCTTCTCCCTGGGAAGAGCCTTTCAAAAGAACTCCTCATAAACAGCAGCGAGATCCGCATTTACTTGCAAATGTTTTGCTTGCTCGGCGGAGTTTGTACAGCAACGTCTAAAGCCCTGATTTGCTGCAATCAATCTGCTTTAGCACTAACCTTCGACTTGTTCCGTCTGTATCTTCTTTCAATACCAAGAATGAGGAAATTGGTGGTGGCCCAATGAAATACCTCGTCGCATACTCCGCTTACTAAACGACTTTGGTAGCTTTGATCTTTGATTTTTGAAACCTTCCTTACTAGGTCTTCTGATTCTCATACCCCTTTCTCGTTTCCTTCATGATGACAATGAAGTCAGTTCAATTTGGATCAGTAAGTGGCTTAGTTAAGCTTGTAGGTGCAGGTGCAGCTGTTTGCAATTTGAGCTTGATCAAGAGAATGTCCACTGAACTCCAACAAAGCTCTTTTCAAAGCAATTGCAACACTTCCCTTTGACGAATGTACACACTTTAACCTATCACCCATAAATGCAACCCAGAAACGGTCAATTCATGCGAGTATCCTCTTCCAAATGTGTGCTAGAATGCCCGCCACATCACTGACCGACAACTCATTCGTTCGCTCAAAGTCATTTTAAAGACAATTCCTACAAAAGAAAAAACAAAATTCAGCAAACATAAACCCTTAAGCAATTTACCCACGAGAATATTTATCAAACCCCCCCCCCCCTCGCATTCGACTTGTATTTCTTTCTCTACACCATTGCTTTGTCGCCCACTCAAAGGAAGAACCGAGTACCATTTCCTGGCTCTTCACAAATTGCTCCGCACTTTCGGAAAACAATGCCACACACAACAGACCCCCAGAGTGCGCACATAAAAACCGCCTATTCATCTGTAGCCCCCCACCGCCGCGTCACCCAGAACGTTGCCCCTTTTCTAATGAACACGAGAGCCAGCCGAACAATACTTCGTTCAAAAGAGCGCAAAAAGGAGAAAAAAAACACACGAAGAGGAACAAACTGAAATCGTTTTGATCCTTTTGTGTTAAACTAATCGTAAGAAACGCCACCACCACACGATAATAGAACCGAAACCGCGGCGAAACTGAATGAGCAAAAAATTGAGCGGCCGCCGGCGGCTGAAGTGGCGGTGGAGGCAAGCCGCCCTTCCCCTCAAATGCCAGCAAACACCTTCTTTTTAAAGTTATCGCAGAATTTATGAAGATTTTCCGTGATTTTTCCCGCGTCCCGCGAGCTGTCAGGCGAACTCATACACGCGCGCATAATTTGTTTCCCCTACCATCTGCGGGACGGTTCTCATTTTTATCAGGGTCCCCGTGGTGCTGTGGGGAGAGCGCTGGAATTGCGAAAAAATGAAAGAGAAAACTTTGACTTGTTACAGGGCATCCGTGTGGGTTGTCGCAGTCGTGTATCTCCTTTCGCCGGCGGAAGGGGGCTGTGTTTTATGCATACACAGCCATAATCACCTACTAGCCGAGATTGGGGCGGCGGGAGACAACGGAACGGCACACCGACTTCAGCCACTTTCTCGTTTGGATTATTTGTTCGTCTCTAAGGACGGGGGGATATATTTAATGTATGACCGACAAGTCGGCTGAATGCACATTCACTTCTGAGGTCCCCACAATAGTAGCCAGAGGGCACCGAGCGTCGGCTCTGCACACACAACGACTAGCCACTCCGATAAAAGTCTATGAAATTATTTAAGGATAATGTGGCAGCGGGTGGGCGGCAGCGGCGGCGCTGCCGATAGTCGCAAGGTCGTGTGTAGGATTTCAGTTTGTTCAATTTAATAAGAACGAGGCAGGAGGCCGCAAGCCTTTGGGACGTGTCTGCGACTGCCTTTTGAGTTGACTTCATAGGGATGGGTGTTTTTTTTCGTCTGACTTTCTCTTCCTTGCCGCCGACAACGATGTGACGAGAGCGCTCTCCAGTGAGGACGTGTGTGCGACACGGGAGAGGTGAGTCCCTCTGTCCCCTCTGGCAGTATCGACCCAGTGGAGGAGTTCGTCTTTGTCCATCTGGGGCAGTCGGCTGGAACGTTATTGACACTTATGAGGACTGGTGACGAATTGTGTTGATGGAAGCACTTTAACGAGATGAGGTTAAATGAGTTTCTCGTTGTGAGCCGTTTTTCTTTGTTGTGTTCGTTCTGTTTTTTTCGATCTTGTCCTTGTCCGGTTGCTCATTTCGGAGAATGACTTCGTAGACGGCCTTATGCTTTGAGGTCCTTTGTTTCGTTCATCACGCAGAAGTGAATGGGTGGTCGCACGCTGAGAGGCATTTTCGAAATCATCCTGAGAAGCAGACGAAGCAATAATTGTTTGATATGGATGGAAAAAGGAGTAACAAAGAGGGTGCGTAATCTGAGAGTCATTTAAAGTCGTCTGCGGGACTTCCGACCAGAGAAAGCAAACTAACTCATATCGTCACAACATCTACACAAACTGCATTTGATAGATCCAAACAGTTGGACTAGATACGAGGGGCCTTCAATATATTCTCGGTATCGGGGTGAAGCTGTGGTTATATATAATGTCAAATATCCCCCTTCCTAATTTTTGTCTTTTGAATTTGCCGGCTATGTACAGGGCGCTACATCCTTGCCAATCACTATTTCTTTGAGATTAAGAGACAAATGCGTAATAAAGCCCTCTATCGAAAGACTAAGCTCGCTTTATGTAACAGCTCAATCTTCTCAGTCCTGCGTTATGGGAAGGGAGCCTGGACGTTACTAAAAGTGGCTATGAACAAGGCGCTACAGAGCTCAAATCTGGCAATACTATACATGAATTGAAAGGTCTTCACATAACCTACAAAACGACGCTATGCATGATTAGTTTGCATATTGTGTTCAACAGTTATAGATGTGTAAGCATGGAGTTCACTAACGCCGATATTCGCGCTAATTTTAAGTTTTCCTTCGTTAAAGGCAAATCCGCTAGAGAAACGTGCCATGCGATTAATGGTGTTTTGGGGGATGGTACTCTATCACTTCAAACAGCGGAAGAATGGTTGCCAGCCGGCGGTAGAACTGCGAAGACGAATACCGATCGAATCATGGAAATCATCGAGTTAGACCGTCATGTGGCATCTCGTGACATCGCCCAGGAGATGGGAGTTAGTCCCCAAACCATTTTAAACCATCTGCAGAAGGCTGAATACAAAATAAAGCTTGATGTTAGGATGCCGCATGATTTGACGAAAAGAAAGCTAATGGACCGAATCAACGTCTGCGATATGCTGCTGAAACAGAACGAACTCGGCCTATTTCTGAAGCGGATCGTGACTGGTGACGAAAAATAGATCACATGCGACAATATCAAGCGAAAATGGTCGTGGCTGAAGGCCGGTGAATCGTCCCAAGCAGTGGCCAAGCCGGGATTGACGACCAGGAAAATTTTGCTGTGTGTTTTGTGAGATTGAAAGGGAATCATCCACTATGAGCTGCTCCCATATGGCCAGAGGCATAATTCTACCATCTTCTGCGAACAACTGGACCGCTTGATGCAGGCAATCGACCAGAAGCGTCCAGAATTGGCGAACAAGAAGGACGTAGTGTTCCACCAGACCACACACTTCGTTGATGACTCGTCAGAAGCTATAGAAGCTCGGATGGGAGGATCCACCATATAACCCGTACATAGCGCCAAATGATTACCACCTGTTTCTGTCCATAGCGAACGCCCTTGGTGGTGTGAAGTTGAACTCAAAAGAGGCTTGTGAAAAGTGCCTGTCTGAGTTCTTCGCAGATTAGGAGGGGGTTTCTTCGAGGTGGGTATTATGGAGTTGCCGTCTAGATGGAAACAGATTATCGAACAAAAGAGCATACTTGAACTAAATCCGATCACTGTAACACTTTTAATGAAGCATTGAATGGAGAGCCAAAAAGCGGAAGGGACAACATCATATATATAAATCGACTTATTTATCAAGTAGTACTATAACTTTAGTGCATTCATGTAAAATTTCGTTTGATTTCTAGTTAAATAGAATCATAGTGGCAGCTGAGAAGATGATGGTGAAAACTGAGCAGCGCGCTGTAATTTAATTTCTACACTAAGCACGGAAAATGTCAAAAAACTATTCATGAAGAGACGGTGGCTGTTTATCAGGGTTTCGTACCTTCATTATCAACTGTGCAAAAGTGGTGAAATGAGTTCAAGATTGGCAGTGTAAGAGAACGTCACTTAGGAAAAGACAGAAGAAGAGTTTTCCGTTTGGGCGTCAGAAACAGACTCTTTATTTGCTGTATTTTACATTCTTATATAGATTATAAGAGAACTGCTAGAGGAGAGTTTTCAGGAAAATCAGCCGATCAGATAGCGCAATTCACAGACTGTGTTATTCACATAAATATGTACAACATAAGAATGCATCAATTATGTAGCGTACATTACAATAGCGTAAAAAAGTAAATATTATTTTTAATTTTGTCTACGGCAGAGAGAGTGTTGAAGAAGACCCCCGCTCCGCTGCCCCGCTCCGCTGCCCCGCTCCGCTGCCCCGCTCCGCTGCCCCGCTCCGCTGCCCCGCTCCGCTGCCCCGCTCCGCTGCCCCGCTCCACTGCCCCACTCCGCTGCCCCGCTCCGCTGCCCCGCTCCGCTGCCCCGCTCCGCAGCCCCGCTCCGCTACCCCGCTCCGCTGCCCCGCTCCGCTGCCCCGCTCCGCTGCCCCGCTCCGCTGCCCCGCTCAGCTGCCCCACTCCGCTGCCCCACTCCGCTGCCCCACTCCGCTGCCCCACTCCGCTGCCCCACTCCGCTGCCCCACTCCGCTGCCCCGCTCTGCTGCCCCGCTCCGCTGCCCCACTCCGCTGCCCTGCTCCGCTGCCCTGCTCCGCTGCCCTGCTCCGCTGCCCCGGTCCGCTGCTGCCCGGTCCGCTCCGCTGTCCCGCTCCGCTGTCCCGCTCCGCCGTCCCGCTCCGCTGTCCCGCTCCGCTGTCCCGCTCCGCTGTCCCGCTCCGCTGTCCCGCTCCGCTGTCCCGCTCCGCTGTCCCGCTCCGCTGCCCCTCTCCGCTGCCCCGCTCCGCTGCCCCACTCAGCTGCCCCGCTCCACCGCCCCGCTCCGCTGCCCCGCTCCCCTGCCCCACTCCGCCGCCCCTCTTCACCACCCCGCTCCACCGCCCCGGCTATTGCTTGTACAGTAAAAAGCATGAAGGCAGTCGAAAAACTTGTTCTTGAAGATGCCTGCACGAATAAAGGTGAAAATGATGGCAGAGATCACCAAGCTTTCAACTAGTATCATTCACAGCATTCTTCATGACCATCTGAACCTTTCAAAGGTCAGTGCAAGGTGGGTGCCACGAATGCTCACAGCGCCTCAGTAAAAGTGGGAATCGCAATCTGTAGAAGGCTTTTGGAGATGTGTAGTGAGAACGCGGACGGTGTTATGGATCGAATTGTTACTGGTAACGAAACATGGGTTCACCACTATGACCCTGAAAGCAAACAAGAGTCCATGCAGTGGCATAAAAAGGAAACAGGCCCCCCGAAGAAGTTTTAAGTCACTCCGTCTTCCGGGAAGCTCATGGCCACAGTTTTTTGGGACTTAAAGGGAATCTTGCTCATTAAGTACAAGAAAAAAGGTGAAGCCATCAACGTCACATCCTACGCTTCCACTTTTACATAATTTGCGGGAGGAAATAAAAAAGAAAAGACGGGCTAAACTCGCAACGGGTGTGTTGTGTCTTCATGACAACGTTCCATTTCACACGGCGCGAGTTTCCAAAGCTGCTGCGCGAGATTGTGGATTCGAAGGAATCCAACACCCATCCTATAGTCCAGGCAGACCTTGCCCCTTTAGAAAGTCGACTTTCCACGTGTCCTGGACTGGCTCTTGCCAGAAACTGAACCGGAAAAGGAATGTAGTCGGATTTTCACGGACGGCTCCAAGACAACGCAGTGTTCTGGAGCTGGGGCCGTCGTGGAAAATGACAACATTAGAATTCACGCCTCCTTAGGTAATTTCGCGTCGGTCTTCCAGGCGAAAGACTTCGCGATCCTAATGGCCACCAACTACATTGTGAGGAATAGTTGGAAAAGAAGACGTATCTGCGTCTGCAGCGACAGTCAAGCTGTGCTCAAGGCCTTACTCAACCCTTTAACCACTTCCAAGATAGGTCAAGAATGCAAGTCTTCCCTTAATTTGCTCGGCAGGCTGGATTCGCTAAGACCCGTTTGGGTCCCGGGTCATCACGGGATTCTGGGAAACGAAACTTCCGATGAACTAGCTAGGCTAGGTTCAGCAGAGGCATTCGTAAGGCCCGAACCTACCTTGGGATTACTTGAGTCTCTGGTCAGGGCCTCCGTCGATGGTTGGGTCTCTCTACAGCACAACCAGAGATGGCGTGACTCTCCAGGACGCAGGATGACCAAGAGTATGCTCCCAAACGTCTGCAAGAAATGCGCTTCTTTTCTGCTTTCTCTAGACAGAAACGAGTGCAGAAGTTTAGTCGTCGTATTAACGGGACACTTTACCTTGGCTATGCACTTGAGTCGGCTTGGGCTTAGTGATGTCACACTCTGCGACGCCTGTGGAGAAGGTGAAGACACTGCAGAGCACTTTCTCGGTCAGTATCCTGCTTTCGCTCGTATCAGGTGGCGGTTATTTGGCGTTGATGTGGTGGGAACTGAAAACCTAAGTTCTATGTCACAGAAGCGCCTCTTGGTTTTTCTTCGGAAAACCAAGAAATTACATTAAATGAAGGTTACTGTCTGGTAGTACAATGGACCAGTATTTGAGTCTGAGCGCTCCAGTGTAGTTTATCCCAACCTCCGCTAGCCCTCTTCACTCTTGTTAAAAACTCGTCCCCAAGATTCAAGGGGATTTGAAACTGTAACATCGCTTTCCCTACCGCGACGATACGAGTCTGCCCTTTGGAAGCCCCCAGTCTGGTCCGACTCTTCAATTAAACCACAAAGGCACTGCTTTTCTCAACAGAACATGAAAATTACGAACTTCCCTTCACCAAAGAATCGAAATCACAAATTACATCTGTTACCCCGAGGAACCGCATTGTGGGCACAGGCACAGGCCGAATTTGTTGATCGACCCAAGTTCACCCCACAGAAGAGGAGAGCAACGCCCACTTACAACATTGTTCTCAAAAAACGACATCGTTTTTAATTAGCCTCAAAAACGAGCAAATCAGTTGCCAACATGAACAGCCTCCTCAACCGCCCCTTTCTTCGTTCCGACCCGCACAAGGTTCTCGACAAATCATCATCATCATGCGTTTGATGAAACCCCCGTCACCCCAATTAATCTGCGCTCCTGTGCTTATGTTGGGCGCCCCACCTCTCGCGACGGATATCGATGACAAAGAGACTGACATGTGAAAAAGCACTCAACAAATTGGCCCCATCTCCTGTGTGGCCGATGTCGTTGCTGTTGTCGTCGGCCGGAAACAAGGGGTGCGCTACATCGTCTCAGGCCGAATCAATCACCGGAAAATACCCCTCATCCGCAGATCATTTTTGGCTGTCCATCTCTAGGCGCGCTAGAGCGTCAAGCTGAAAAAAGAGGACAAAAGGCGCACACAACGGACGGATACTTACTCGATATGAATGATAGCACAAGAATTACGTCTATCGCCACTTGAAACCACTTCATCTCATTTCCCTCTGAACTATTGAAAGTCCTCTGGCAAGCTTCGAAGGATGGGTGTGACCCAATGACGCTGTAACAACTGCTGTTCGAGCCAAGACCAAGACCAAGACCGCCGCCCACCGAGAAGTTCGCCTCCGTCGCGCTCGCTCGCTTCGAATCCAATTTGATTGATTTGCTTATCTTATTGCTGATGGAATGGTGTTCACAGTCGTCCGCGGCGCCCGAAGAAGTCCTTCTCCCCGGGAGAGGATGCCCCACAACCGAGAACCGACTGTATGTCTGCCTGCCGAAGTGGGTGCTTTGTGTGTGTCCACCGACCGGGTCAACTTGTCTATCTATTCGCTAGCTGCTCTCGAAGACCGAGTGAATGTCCTTTCGGTTCAACGGATCGTTATCTGCGGCCAGAGATGTCCACGTGTCCACGGTTTCCTGGTGCGTTAGTCATTCGTTGGTTTGGCAGCCGACTTGCGTTCATTTGGTGGCCTTGGACTGGGCGTCTCACGATGGCACATGTCCCGTTTGAGGTGTACACAGTCTGAAAAGAGAACACAGATGCATGTGAGATTACTTCTTGTACGCAATGCAGGATGTTTCATGTGACCCTCCTGCCAAAAGTGTCCGCTTTTTGTGTGGACTTTGGCCGGAGGAGCCGTTGTGTGTGAGCGAGCTTAAAGAGTATGTGTCAAGGATGTGGACGATTTCTGGAAAGCGGCCAAGAGAACTGAGAAACAAAGAGAAGCGGAGTGCTGCGGTTTCTTTGTGCTCTGGTTGCGTAGTTCCAATTCGAATTGAAATGAAGTCGAGGCGAGTCAGTCAGTCGCACACTGCGGCAAGACAAAAGTGCTGGCGGGGCACTAAATGGAATATCTTGTGTATGTCACCAAACGCTGTCTGAAAGGAGGGGCTTGGGATCGGATTTTGTTTGTTAGTGCGTTGTTTGGTTGTGGTCAGTGGTGGGACGGTGGCGACATGGAAGCCGGAGGGCATTGGTGATATTTTTTCACTGGAAATTCTCCTTAACAGTTTTGAATTGTACATTTTTGCGGTGGGTGATGTTTGAATCAGTGGATGAAGGAAGGCGCTCTATTGTTTAACATAATTTGATCGATTTCTTCATTCTTCATTCTTCATTCTTCATTCTTCATTCTTCATTCTTCATTCTTCATTCTTCATTCTTCATTCTTCATTCTTCATTCTTCATTCTTCATTCTTCATTCTTCATTCTTCATTCTTCATTCTTCATTCTTCATTCTTCATTCTTCATTCTTCATTCTTCATTCTTCATTCTTCATTCTTCATTCTTCATTCTTCATTCTTCATTCTTCATTCTTCATTCTTCATTCTTCATTCTTCATTCTTCATTCTTCATTCTTCATTCTTCATTCTTCATTCTTCATTCTTCATTCTTCATTCTTCATTCTTCATTCTTCATTCTTCATTCTTCATTCTTCATTCTTCATTCTTCATTCTTCATTCTTCATTCTTCATTCTTCATTCTTCATTCTTCATTCTTCATTCTTCATTCTTCATTCTTCATTCTTCATTCTTCATTCTTCATTCTTCATTCTTCATTCTTCATTCTTCATTCTTCATTCTTCATTCTTCATTCTTCATTCTTCATTCTTCATTCTTCATTCTTCATTCTTCATTCTTCATTCTTCATTCTTCATTCTTCATTCTTCATTCTTCATTCTTCATTCTTCATTCTTCATTCTTCATTCTTCATTCTTCATTCTTCATTCTTCATTCTTCATTCTTCATTCTTCATTCTTCATTCTTCATTCTTCATTCTTCATTCTTCATTCTTCATTCTTCATTCTTCATTCTTCATTCTTCATTCTTCATTCTTCATTCTTCATTCTTCATTCTTCATTCTTCATTCTTCATTCTTCATTCTTCATTCTTCATTCTTCATTCTTCATTCTTCATTCTTCATTCTTCATTCTTCATTCTTCATTCTTCATTCTTCATTCTTCATTCTTCATTCTTCATTCTTCATTCTTCATTCTTCATTCTTCATTCTTCATTCTTCATTCTTCATTCTTCATTCTTCATTCTTCATTCTTCATTCTTCATTCTTCATTCTTCATTCTTCATTCTTCATTCTTCATTCTTCATTCTTCATTCTTCATTCTTCATTCTTCATTCTTCATTCTTCATTCTTCATTCTTCATTCTTCATTCTTCATTCTTCATTCTTCATTCTTCATTCTTCATTCTTCATTCTTCATTCTTCATTCTTCATTCTTCATTCTTCATTCTTCATTCTTCATTCTTCATTCTTCATTCTTCATTCTTCATTCTTCATTCTTCATTCTTCATTCTTCATTCTTCATTCTTCATTCTTCATTCTTCATTCTTCATTCTTCATTCTTCATTCTTCATTCTTCATTCTTCATTCTTCATTCTTCATTCTTCATTCTTCATTCTTCATTCTTCATTCTTCATTCTTCATTCTTCATTCTTCATTCTTCATTCTTCATTCTTCATTCTTCATTCTTCATTCTTCATTCTTCATTCTTCATTCTTCATTCTTCATTCTTCATTCTTCATTCTTCATTCTTCATTCTTCATTCTTCATTCTTCATTCTTCATTCTTCATTCTTCATTCTTCATTCTTCATTCTTCATTCTTCATTCTTCATTCTTCATTCTTCATTCTTCATTCTTCATTCTTCATTCTTCATTCTTCATTCTTCATTCTTCATTCTTCATTCTTCATTCTTCATTCTTCATTCTTCATTCTTCATTCTTCATTCTTCATTCTTCATTCTTCATTCTTCATTCTTCATTCTTCATTCTTCATTCTTCATTCTTCATTCTTCATTCTTCATTCTTCATTCTTCATTCTTCATTCTTCATTCTTCATTCTTCATTCTTCATTCTTCATTCTTCATTCTTCATTCTTCATTCTTCATTCTTCATTCTTCATTCTTCATTCTTCATTCTTCATTCTTCATTCTTCATTCTTCATTCTTCATTCTTCATTCTTCATTCTTCATTCTTCATTCTTCATTCTTCATTCTTCATTCTTCATTCTTCATTCTTCATTCTTCATTCTTCATTCTTCATTCTTCATTCTTCATTCTTCATTCTTCATTCTTCATTCTTCATTCTTCATTCTTCATTCTTCATTCTTCATTCTTCATTCTTCATTCTTCATTCTTCATTCTTCATTCTTCATTCTTCATTCTTCATTCTTCATTCTTCATTCTTCATTCTTCATTCTTCATTCTTCATTCTTCATTCTTCATTCTTCATTCTTCATTCTTCATTCTTCATTCTTCATTCTTCATTCTTCATTCTTCATTCTTCATTCTTCATTCTTCATTCTTCATTCTTCATTCTTCATTCTTCATTCTTCATTCTTCATTCTTCATTCTTCATTCTTCATTCTTCATTCTTCATTCTTCATTCTTCATTCTTCATTCTTCATTCTTCATTCTTCATTCTTCATTCTTCATTCTTCATTCTTCATTCTTCATTCTTCATTCTTCATTCTTCATTCTTCATTCTTCATTCTTCATTCTTCATTCTTCATTCTTCATTCTTCATTCTTCATTCTTCATTCTTCATTCTTCATTCTTCATTCTTCATTCTTCATTCTTCATTCTTCATTCTTCATTCTTCATTCTTCATTCTTCATTCTTCATTCTTCATTCTTCATTCTTCATTCTTCATTCTTCATTCTTCATTCTTCATTCTTCATTCTTCATTCTTCATTCTTCATTCTTCATTCTTCATTCTTCATTCTTCATTCTTCATTCTTCATTCTTCATTCTTCATTCTTCATACTCAGCAGTTTCGATTCACAAAGTGAACATTAACCGCACTTAATCCATTCTGATACCGACGAGACGATGGAGGCGGCAGAAAATTGTAGGCTGCCTTAAGTCATGAGAGAACAATAACCGGGATAACAGCAGTATTTGCTCGAGAAGCTAGGCAAAGGTCTTAAGAGGTGGCTAGTAACGGATGAACTTTGCGAGCTGTTCAGTGGCATTGGTACACCACAAGCTATTCGATGCCTCATTCGAAAGTGAGAGAGAGGTTTTCATGTTTTCTGTTTAAACATGAAGTTCAACTTGAAGAGTTAGTTTAATTGATTTAGGCTTAGGTCAAAGGTGATATGCAGCAGCGATCTTGAGAGGGGTTCATCGACAGGAGTGGACAGAGTGCCAGAAAAATCAATCAAGAAATCTGTTTCTGGTTATCATTTGATTAAAGTAGCAGGAGTTGGTAAGCGGCCTTCTTAGAATGGTGTTTCTAAATAAATGCGATATCCTGCGATATGAATCAAGGAAGTTAAGATTAAGAGTCTTGCCCAGACATCAAGGTCTGGATGATTCTCAGTTTGTTAGTTAATGAAAGTAACAAGAAATTGAATTCGAGGGGCGGACCACTGTTTAGGACCATTCATCGGCCTTCAACCACGACCGTTTCCGCTTGATATTTCGGTATGTGATCCATTTTTCGTCGCCAATCACAATTCGCTTCAAAAATGGGTCGAGTTCGTTCCGCTACAGCAGCATATCGCAGGCGTTAATGCGGTCCAGAAGGATTTTTTGCGTCAAATCATGCGGCACCCAAACATCAAGATTTTGTTTTATATCTAGCCTTCTGCAGATGGTTTAAAATGGTTTGGTGACTAAATTCCGTCTCCTGGGGGATGTCACGAGATGCCACATGCCGGTAGAACTCGTTGACTTCCATGATTCGATCGGTATCCGTCGCCACAGGTCTCCCGCTGCCTGGCTTATCCATGGTGTCGTTTTCACCGACGCTGAATCGTCGAAAGCATTCCTCCGCGGTTCGAAGTGATAGAGTACCATCCCCCAAAACACCATTAATCTCATGGCACGTTTCTCTAGCGGATTTGCCTTTAACGAAGGAAAACTTTAAAATAGTGCGAATTTCGGCGTTAGTGAACTCCATGTTTACACGTCTATAACTTTTGAACGCAATATCCAAACTAATCATGCATAGAGTCGGTTTGTAAGTTTTGTTAATGCCTTTCGAATGATGTATAGTATTGCCAGATACTCTGTAGCGCTTTGTACATAGCCGGAAAGTTCAAAAGACCAAAAGGCGGAAGGGAGATATTTGACAACTTTATGCTTGACTTAAGTATATTTAACTTTATACTTGACTTAAGCATTTTTTTCCCTTTAACGTCGACTCAGCAATAAGTCTCGTTCTTAGAGAAACGTTTTCTGAAGATTTGCAAAGTATGTTTGTCTGGTGGTTATAACTTCTCAGCTTTCCTCTTCGGGAGTGACTTTTTCGAGTTTGGAAACAAGTGGAAGTCCCTCGGAGGCAGAGATATTGTGGATGAATAGTCTGATGGTTAGCTCGACTAACAGCGCTGTTGGAGTGAAGCTGTGTATAGTTACAATGAAAGACCAAGGCTTTCTTTGTCAGAGAGTCATCAAAAGAGCTGTTTTTGAAACTTGGCATACACGAGCAGCCCCAGGCAGTCTCCGTATGTCTACATAGTCAATTCTGGTAAATCGTGAAAAACAGTGGCCGTCACTTTTTCTGACAGTTTTTGTCTTCTGTGAAGAACGTTAGTCCTGCGGAGTTCACAGTTTTGACTTTGATGACTCAGTAAACCATTTTTTTTCGGTTGTAGCGAAACCATTGTAAGGTTCTATCGAGCTGCGCTTAAACACCGTCAAGCATAGCTTTGAAGTGATCTGTTACTGTGCCCCGTTACATGTCGAACAGCCATATTATTTATGTCCAATATTAAACGCAGGATATGATCCAGGCGACGTCTTGAAACGCCTACTGCCTTAGACAAATCTAAAACCTTGAGTCTGACATTTGCAAGTACGAAGTCGTGGAATCTTGTCCCTTTTCGTTTTGTGAAAGTTTCTTGAGTGCCTGGGATCAGTTTGAAAATTCCCGATCCCAATTTCGTCTGCCCTTATCAGAGATGAGGAGTCACCATCATTTTCTTTCCGAAACCAGGAATCAAACCACCGCATGCGGTCGAAACAGAACTTGTGTTCGCATACGGGAGGGAGTTGCCGATTTTGGGAACCCCTTGCGATATTTGTGCCTCTGGTGCATGAGTGACAGGTTCCCGCAGTTGTCTCGCATTTTCAGGGATCCATTCAAGTAATTTTCAAAGAAATAGAAATCATCTGGTCTCCCTTTTTTTGACACCACTTTCAGCTCAATTCAAAGAAGCGCCCATCAGACAGATTCAATCCAATGTCTGTCATTTCCGCACAGTCGACAGTCCGTTTGGGATTTGATTTTCGGTCCATTTGTCACTTCTACACGACCGCCTGCAATGTTCGGTGGCAATTTGGCATTCCTCTGTGCCATCAATTGTCCCGTCCCTCCCCCAGTCGCGATGTCGATTCCATAATTATCCCTGATTGACGTTTATGAGTTCACTGAATCCCAAGATTCCCATCATTTCGTAGGAAAATCCTCCAAAATCCTTCCCGGGGACGTTATTAAACCCAGAGGGAGGGAAAAAACTAAGCTCCTGCTGGCGGCAAAAGCAATCCTCCTGCCTTGGGGGTCAGGCGTGCCACCATAAATCCAAGAGGCGGGAGAGTGTAATTAAAATTGTTTGCTTCAGCTATGAAATTGCCATTAACTTCCGCGGTATCGCTGTTCTCCCAGGATCTCCACTCAACTGTGGCGTTCTCTGCCAGGACGCACAAAAGGAGAGCAGAGCAATTGCCAACCGATGAAATGATAACGATTATCGATGACGGAAGGACGCTTCGCTCCTCTCCCAGCCAGACAGACACCGATCGTCTCCGCAAAAGGGACTCCAGTAGGATCTCACCCCCGCCCGGCGCCGTCTTACATTTTTTATTTAGCATTTAGATGAATCCTGGCTTCTGCTGCTGCGTAAAGAATCGATAACAACGTGGGCTTTTGGCACCCCGCATGGATGACCATGCGACGTGGGGTTGTCGGCGCGACTAGGCACCGGTAGTAATCTTCAGAATTTTATGGCCCTGATAGCCACCGTGACGACCATGATGGGACTGGCGATAATGCTGATGATAATGGCGATTTCAGAAAAGGTTAACCGACGCGGAAGCGATGGGGCTATGGGGAGCAGTGTGATTCCGCAGGATAATTGCCTTTGACTTGTTCTAAGCCAACTGAATGGAAGATGATCTGGCAGTCAGTGAGTTTTTTGTTCGTTTGGCGGAAGGGAAAAAACGAAATTTTTAATTAAAACGTCGACAACAGGCTTTGACAGGAAACGGAACGAAATAATCTGTTTTATGGATGCCGAGCTGTGTGTGCGGGAGATGGCTCAGCGCACAATTCATTAGACAGGGATTGTGGATTTGACTGCGGAACTGTGAGTCGGCACTGAATGGTGTGTAGTCGGCGGATGTGAGAGAGAGAGTCCTCGTTTTGGCAATTTTGAAGCAGATTCATTGAATTGGGGACGGCGTGCATCAGAGGCATGAGTGTGGGTACTGCTCTGGTGTGCCATTCGTCAGAAACTCTCAGTGAGAGTTGAGTGTTGTTTGGTGGAAAGGACAGCCTCATGCTACGAAAGGGTTGAGTTCTCTGAAAGTTTGCCTGTGAACTCAAACGATGGTGATGCACTCGTTCCGCAGAACAATAGATCATGAGCAAAGGATGGCTGGGGCCTGGGGAAAGGATATTCTCATTGACACCAGCGTGTAACTAAATGGATAGGACAAGCAAATTGATCGAATTATGGTTAACGACTAAACACTGAGCTTCGACTGTTCCAGTTCAAGGGAATGTCCATGCTGCGGCATGGAGGTGGGTCCTCAAGTGTGACGGTTGCTTTCACATAGAGTGTAGGTACCTCAGTAGGCTACGTGAGCTTAAAATAATAAGCCCATCGATTGGGTTGTGAGGTGAGCCGGTCATTGCTACTTGAACAATTTAAATGATTAAGTAAACAAGTTCCTTGGGATCCACTCTGCGTTATTGTGTGGGCATCACAAACAGTTTCTCTACCAAATTTCAATGGCAGGCAATTCCACAATAGACCAGATCTTCACATTACGGCAGATCCTGGAAAGGATTGAAGATGAGCAATCCGTTAATCAGAACCTATTAATAATAATTGTTGGCGCTACAGTCTAGAGGGGGACCAGGGCCTAGCTTACTCATCAACTACTCGTGTTGTGCGCGCTACTGTTCTCTCACGAGTAGAAGGGAGTTTTATTGCCAACTCCGAACGGCGAAGTTTGAGAAGCTTTCTTAGACAGTTATTACTCTTTGAGTGTTGTCAGCAGCTCGAAAGAGGTGGTGCCGTGAAATATTAGAAAAATTGGTGTTGAGCTGGGAATCGAACCTAGACCCTTCGGCGTGTGAGCGTCGCACTCTACCCACTACGCCACGGCGGCCACAATCAGAACCTATTTGCCGCTTTTAAGTCTGCACAGGGACGAGGTATACAGTGCGATGTCTAATTTTGGCATTTTTTACCAAGCTCGTCAGTTTATATAGGAAGACGGTGGACGATGGGTCTCTCGCTGCTCCGTCAAGGTCGGTAACAAGCTCACCGAGACCTTCAATGTTAAAGAAGGTTTTAGAAAAGGCAACACACTGGCATTTGACTTCTTCAACATCATCTTCGAGAAGATCGGCGTCAGCTTACAAGTCAACACCAGAGGCACGGTCCTCCAAAAGGCAGCTTAATTGCTGGCTTATATTGATGTCATTGAAAGAACATAGCGAGCCCCCAACGAGGCGTATGTTGGCATTGAACCGGAAGCGGCAAAAATGGGCCAGGCGGTTAAGAAAGGCAAAACAGAGTACATGCTGCCGTCTAAGAAGGACATAGACGTCTCGAATATAGCGCTTCATTATGAAGCAGTGGTCGCCGTGGCCGAGTGGGTAGAGTGCGACGCTCACACGCCGAAGGGTCTAGGTTCGATTCCCAGCTTAAAACCAATTTTTCGAATTTTTCACGGCACCACCTCTTTCGAGTCACTGACAACACTCAAAGAGTAATAACTGTCTAAGAAAGCTTCTCAAATCTCGCCGTTCGGAGTCGGCAAAAAACTGTAGGTCCCTTCTACTCGTGAAGAGAACAATAGCGCGCACAACACGAGTAGTTGATGAGCAAGCTAGGCCCTGGTCCCCCTTTGGACTGTAGCGCCAACAATTATTATTATTATTATTATTATTATTATTATTATGAAGCAGAAACTTTGAGGTAGTCAAGGACTCGGCAAATAACATCAGTACCGAAATCAAACGCAGAATCACTTTTGCCGACCGCTGTTTCTTTTGGTTCAAGAGGCAATTGAGTAATAAAGTCCTCTCTTGATGGACTAAGAACGCTTTATATAACAGCTTGATCAACACAGTCCTACTTTATGCCGCCGAATTTTAGACGTTAGCAAAGGCGGATGAGGGAGCCCTTAGTCTTTTCGAGAGAAAAGTTTTGCGTGCGATTTTTGGTCCTGTTTGCGTTGATGGCATCTGGGGGAAAAGATTTAATGACGAACTCTATGGGCTGTACAGCGACATGCGCCTGGTCAAGCATCTACAGATACAACGCTTAAGATAGCTAAGCCATGTAGAGCGTATGCACACCACTGCTCCTTCCCGAAAAGTCTTTGAATCCAAGCCATTGGGACAACGCAACAGAGGACGACGTAAACTAAAGTGGCGCACAGAAGTGGAGAAGGACCTCAACCAACTTAGAGTGCGCAACTGGAGACAGCTGGCGAAAGACCGTGCTGGCTGGAGAGGCATGTTGGTTGAGGCACAGGTCCACCCCGGACTGTAGCGCCACAAGAAGAAGAAGAAGAAGAAGAAGAAGAAGAAGAAGAAGAAGAAGAAGAAGAAGAAGAAGAAGAAGAAGAAGAAGAAGAAGAAGAAAAAGAAGAAGAAGAAGAAGAAGAAGAAGAAGAAGAAGAAGAAGAAGAAGAAGAAGAAGAAGTAGAAGAAGAAGAAGTAGAAGAAGAAGAAGAAGAAGAAGAAGAAGAAGAAGGAGAAGAAGAAGAAGAAAAAGAAGAACAAGAACAAGAAGAACAAGAAGAAAACTGTAGGTCCCTTTTACTCGTGAAAGGACAGTAGCGCGCACAACACGAGTAGTTGATGAGCAAGCTAGGCCCTGGTCACCCTTTGGACTGTCGTGCCAATAATTATTATTATTGACAGTGTCTTGGGTTTCCCGTAGATGGGTATGTGATGAAGTTTTGTGCACGCACTGTGTCCTGTGAATACAGTTTTCACATCACTGTAAGGTTTGTCTGTAAGTCCTACACATTCTTCGTGTTCTCCAAGACCTTGTTTTAGTTTTAACCTTAGTTGTTATAGCAAACATATTGCGCAGTTCTGAGTTGAGTGATATTTTCCAAAGATCCCGTCAACGATATTCATTCAGAACCAAGAGAGCTGGTGGGCGACGTTGATCTGTGTAACTCAGTTTCGTGAGTCTCTTCCCTGCCTCATACCAGTTATTAAGTTGGTTTCCAAATGATCCGTAATAACATAGAGATTGTATGCATTCCAAATCCAGGTAGAACTCACCTTCAAAACTTGGACACATGTGTGTGTCCTTCCCAGGGACACTCACTTTTCATTTTCTGCAGTAAATGAATTGGAGCTGTTTGCATTCAGGTCGAAATAAAAGTGAACGTTTCTCAATTGCAACTTCAGAGAGGCTTAGGAGTGAGGGCAAGGCTCTGTCGCATATTTCCTGCAAGTTTAATGAATTTAGCAAACAAGATCAAATGCTTCAATTTGTCTTAAAACTTGTCGTTCACAGAGGACTATTGGTCTTTGATGCTGAAAATTACATCTCCCCTCACATCAGGGAAACTCAATTTCCTGTCCCCACGCACAGACACACAATCCCCTCCCGCTTCCTGCCCCGCTGGATATAAATTCGATTATGGCAACTTCAAAATAGGTCTCGTCTTGAGGTTTTTCTTTGATTTCACAGAAACCCCTCTCGTTTCTTGAATAAAAGATAAAATGTCTTTTATTATTCAACGAAATATTTCGCAGTAAACACTAACCATTTAGAACGCAAAACAACGCCGTCATGGGCTCCAGTCGTGCCCCGGAGAGCATCCAAATTAGTTCATTCAATCCGACTAACGACAAATCCAATTTGCGCTCAATTTACCTTCAGACAATTCACAAACAACAGCCACGGCGGCGGGAACAGAGAAAACATCGCAGACACGCGCGGGGTGGGATTTAGCGGGCCGCAGGCAGTGCCATCCGACAGCCCACGTGTGCCCGGGGATCACAGCAACCATCCACCGGTCTAAGGATTTCTGTCATGTTATCAAATATGTTTGGAAATCCTGTTTGCGTGGAATGAAAAGCAAACAACGGTGATGGAGGGGGCCAGTGGTCCAGGAGGAAATAAATTATTCGCCGTAAAAACATCAAGCGCACCAAGCGAGGGCGTGCGTTCGTGTTGGCGGCAGGGGAACTAAATTCAAATGAGTTGTGTGTCCTTTGTAAACATGACAGACCAGGAAGGGGGGATAAAATGCAAACATCTCAACCGCAGGACACGCTGGAGTGTCATTCCGTCCGTCTTGCGCGTTTCGCGAGTGATTTCGGAATTCATAACCGCCGCCCTGTGTAACGGTTATGGTCAAGAAAATTTATGCGCAATCGTTGGTCGTGTTGGAGTGGAACGTTGGTGTCCTTGCCGGCAGCGAGCCTTTGGGAATGGGCTGGTGGATGACAGGTCTCTTGCAACTATAAAGGACGACCATCATCGGTTTGTAATTTGAGATGGAACGAGCCAGATATCTCGTTGATGTCTTGTTTTTCCTCTCTCCTGGGTGGGTTGTCATTCGTTCCCTGTCACCCCAGTCCGGGACGCCTGAGGGATCAAGTGATATGCCTGGGACCAGTGAAAGATGAAGAAAGTTGCTTTCTTCGAAGAACGCCCTCGCCCTCACCGTGCCCACTTCACGGCAGTGCGGCAGATTGTTTCGAGATGGACGTTCCATTCACTTTGTAAAAGTTTATTTCTCCTCTTGTCTCCTCGGTTCGGTGTTGATTCTCGTTCGCACACACAAATTAGGCGGTGGCCCGTGTCGTAGTCGTAGCCTCGTTGTTGAGGGTGTTTACGTCGTTGGATAGCGATTAAGTTCCACAAATGTGTAATTGGCTGCCGGGAAGTTAAGTACATAGTTTGTCGTGATGGGATTACGTGAGGGAAACAAAGTTAATTGACAGCCAAAGCTGTTTTATTACAGTTTTCCTTATTGATCCTATTCTGAGGTGGCCTGTGAGGGTGGAGGCGAAAGTTGTATTGAGTTTCTTCTTTAATCGCTGATGGATCTCGAATTGCCTTAAATGCGCGACAATTTTGCGGAATTTCTCGCCGTGGCTAAGAAAGTTTTTCTGTGTGCGCCTAGAAGTATGCAACATGACTGTGTTATTTTTTCCTTTTCATGGAATTTTTGGTGGGGTTTCCATGTAATTCTCTCTCTCTGCACGTGGGCGCATGGCTTAGTGGCTTTAAGGATTCCAGATCCAGTTCTAGGGACTCCAGTTTCAATTCCAAGGACTCCTGTTCCAATTATAAGGACTCCTATTCCAATTCTAAGGACTCCTGTTCCAATTCTAAGGACTCCTGTTCCAATTCTAAGGACTCCAGTTCCGGCTGTTTTGGCTTTATCGCTAATCCCCTCTTAACATCTTCATCCTGACCCCAATCGAAATTAAATCTGTCTGAACTTTAAACTTCCTCACAGCGTCCAGCCACAAACACTGATACCATCTAGGCCCCGCACTGAGTCCTCCTCTGTCCACAAATGTGCAATTTGATGGCTTCCAACCACGGCCCGCCTTGGACAACACCGCCTGTCTTACACTTCACCGCCTGCCTTACAATATACCGCCCGCCTTACACAATAACGCCCGCCACATCAAGGATTTCTCCAATCTCGGCACTCAACAACTGCAATTAACACGGAATAAATCCTCATTTAAATGGACATTCGTAATCCCTTTTGTTACTAGGAGCAGCAGCTCCTTGCTCCTTCTCGAAAATCACTTCTCGCCAATATCTCTTAATTAAAAGCGTCTTTCCGCTCCCCGGCTGCCCTCTCTGGATATAAACAATAAATAACCCCAAGAAGGATCCTGTGTGTTTCAGCTCGTTCATTGCACAGAAGCGTGTCGCGACATCGTGTACCATTGTAGTCTGACGATTTAATTTCTCAGTGGCGGTCCGCATGAGTGCATTCGCCATTCTCAGGCGCGTTCCAGTTGACGCTTCCTCGCTGTTCGCCAACGCATCCGCAGTGCTTGCTCAGCAACGGGTGCCTTTGTCCCCAAAGACAATGGTGCAGTGGTGGGCGCGCCTTTCTTTTCACCACATCCAATTGCAAGCGAGGAAGCGTCCTGTTTGGGTTTTTAATTAGGCCATCGCCGCGCCGGTCGGGTTATAATTCAATTAACCGATAGTATCAAAGTGGATGCACTACGTACATCCGAGACATCTGAGACAAGAAGTCGCAACGCCCCGAAGCGCTGTAAGGCATCCAGAACCGCTTAATGACCCCTCCCGATGCCTTGGGTGGGACTCGAGTTAGCTCCATTGTTTGGTCTGTGGCTCTGGTGACCAGGGAAGGAGGCGCAATGCACAGGGATGCGATTAGGGTTATTAATTGCAACCAACATACGTGCATTGGGGCATTAGCGTGGCTTTGTTTGCATTGATGACCAAAATGGAACGTGAGCACGGATGTGCGGACACATAATGAGCGTACCCTGGCCAAGTTGAGGCCGCTGGAAATGACATAACTCGGTTTGGCTTTAGTGTTTGGGGGGAGATGGGGCAGCAAATTGACCGCCAGGGACCACTGCATGCCCGCCCCGTAGACACAGAGATAATCGATTGGAAGGTGATCCGTCGCAGAGAGGTTTGATATTTAATTAGCAGTCACGTCTGCCGGGTCGGCGCTGAGATAAGCGACAATGCCTGTCGCAGATGCTGATTGAAAACTTGACTGAGGGTGCGGGCGTTTGAATTGATCCAGGACAGTGAGTCGATTCTACTCCTGTCAGGTCGCGTGGACGCAGCAGCGAATTCAAATCGAGAACATCAATCGAGAAGTGCAGTGCGAGATATGCATGACAGGCGGACGTACGGAAGGTTTCCGACATCTGTCAACATCGTCATAGGAGGAGGGAAAATCTGCGCATTGACGGAAACTTCTGTTATTCGCATCCTGTTCTCTATTTCTAATTTTAATTCTACATCACAGGGAAAATTGCAAAATAGTCAGTACACTGCAAGTACTGAATCATTTTTACACAAGTTGTGAACACTTGAATCCATTTCCGCGTACAAAGCATCAGAGGAGTCATGTCTCCTCTTCCGATAACACAATTTTTGTTCGGACAGCTCCCTTCAGAAAGGTCTATTCGATGTCTACGTTCAGAAGTGTCACAAAATTGGTATCAATGACCGTCTTACAGCTAAAATACTCAGCAGCCTCGCTGGCTTCGCCCGGTCGGTAGATCTCTTCAATGTCAGCATCAGCTATGAATGAACCTTCAGTTGAAAAGTTCTCTTTAAGGGTTTCTGCGCAGAAGTACTTGACCTTTGGATGATGCAGCGAATTCAATACATGAAAACTTTCATGGCCCAATGGCGTAAGGAAGTTATCACAGTCTTTTTTCAAGTTCAACATGCCATCTTGAGATTCTTCCGATAACTAGTCTTTTACCTGAAATGATTTCAAACGTTGGAAGCACTCATCTAAACTCCTTGTCCGTTAGCATTTAATCCACTACTGCTTTATTTTTAGAAGTCCAAAAATGGACAGCAACTTAACTTATCACGAGTTTGATGCGCTGTCCGATTCCATCACAAGAATTGTATCCCTACATCCTCGCACTGAAATCGCTATTGCGGGCGATTACAATGTACACAATTCTACTTGGCTTCGATATTCAGGCCAGACAACACCCGAAGGAAGGTATGTTGAAATCTTCGCTGAGGTAAATAATTTAACCCAGCTTGTGAATAAGCCAACACGAATACCTGACATTGCAAATCATACCGCCAGCACCTTGCATCGGTTTCTCACCTCTCATCCTGAAAAATATTCAATTGAATTGCCTCTAAGCTCGTCCGACCACTGTGTCGTATCAGCCAAATTCTAGTACTCCTTCCACACAGTTAGAGAACAAATTCCGAAAAGAACAGTATGGCTCTACGAGAAAGCCAACTGGAGCGGATTTAACAACTTCTTTATGAATTATAACTGGTCACTATGCTTCCTCGATAGTGATGTGGATGCCGCTGCTGATGCGATCACAAACATTATTTCGCTGGGCATGAGGTCCTTCATTCCTCACAGAGTGAAGAACATCAGGCCTAAGGCAAACACGTGGTACGACTCGAGCTGTAAAGAGGCTATCAGGATAAGAGAGTTGAGTTTCCGGGATAATAAAGTGAACCCTTCTGAGGAAGCCCGGAAACGGATCCGAAATGACTATAATGCATTAATAAGACGTGTTAAACTCTCCTTTGACCAAAAGGCAAAAAGTTCTACAATGCCCCAAGGGTAGCAGAAGCTTTTGGTCTTTCGTAAAAAACATAAGCAACTCAGCCTCGTCTTCGATCCCAACGCTCATTTGCAATGACTGAGGGTACCCTCAGCTTTTCATAATCGTTCCTTGGCTCACGTTCCTCCAATTTGGCCATAGCGATAAAACTTATAGGTGACAGTAATATTGCGAAGTCGATTGACTCGTTGGAACACTGACGTAATGTCGCGTCGTTGTCACTCTTTTATCGTTATTTCAACAAGAAATGCTTAGATCAATTTGCCAGTTGCATTCCTCCTCTTCAAGAATTCACCCGCAATACACGCCTCGCTAGGAATGCCCACCAATTCACCCTCAAGCCCTCTTTCGGACGTACAGTCAAATTCAGAGACTCGTTCTTTAGCCTCACTACACGAATCTGGAATGCTCCTTCAGCTCGATTTTTCCTCCTCATTACAATCCACAGGCATTTAAAACCAATGTGAATCGGTAAGTCCTCTCTTCCTCTATACATTTGGCCCGTGCTGTGATTTGATCCGGTCACTTAAGGGTACTTGCAACTCCTTTCGCACGCGTCTTCTTCCACAGTCCGGGGTACACCTGGGCCTCAACCAACATTCCTCTCCAACTGGCACTATCTCTTGCCAGCTGCCTCTAATTGCGCACACCAAGTTGGTTGAGGTCCTTTTCCACTTGTGTGCGCCATCTCAGTCTAGGACGTCCTCTGTTGCGTTGACCCTGTGGCTCGGATTCGAAAACTCTTCGGGCCGGAGCAGTTCTGTCCATACGCTCTACATGGCCTAGCCAACTTGAGCGTTGTATCCGTAGTCGCTTGACTAGGCTCATGCCACCGTACAGCCCATACAGTTTGTGGTTGAATTTTCTCCTCCATATGCCATCAACGCAAACAGGACCAAAAATCGCACGCCATAATTATATAAAAAAAAAAATCTAGATCCATATCGTCTTCGGAGCTCAAGGCATACTTTCCCTCAGATATCCAGAATGTATGTAAATTGCCACTTGTTGCTTTGCCTGAGTCTTCGAATAAAACACCATTCTTGGCTGTCCTCGTCTCGTCCAGCACAAAGATCGACAACCCTGCAGATAGC
The DNA here is from genome assembly GCA_955652365.1 of Eristalinus aeneus. Taxonomy (NCBI): domain Eukaryota; kingdom Metazoa; phylum Arthropoda; class Insecta; order Diptera; family Syrphidae; genus Eristalinus; species Eristalinus aeneus. The sequence goes on from OY019132.1 coordinate 57,256,881, forward strand.
GCAAAAATTTTTGCTGAAGAGGTCTCTAAAGCACGCAATGCATTCGGGGAACTCAATGTCCTGGCACAGATCGAATTCCTCTTCATATCCAGCACTAGATTCCGAGCGATTAGCTTTGGAATCTGTATCAGCGGCGTCGTGTTCTTTGGAAAACTCACTGTCAGCAGTAAAGTTCAGCTCCATCACTCGAGTACAGATCATGTTCTCAAAATAATTCCAGCAGTGCTCCAGTTCGTGCTGCCCTGAGTTGATGCTGCAGGATCCCAAGTAGGTGGCAACTTAGTCTCCGAAGCGTCCGATCCTCGGAAGATATTGCAGGACATCACCAGGCTTCACTTCAAACACGCAGATGACAGAATCTCGGAGAAACAGATATATTTTCAGGTCTTCTCCACACACTAGGAAGGCGCTATCTAGGATATCTATCAACTCGAACGTGAATCTGCAGTTCTGGTTGATGTGCTTATCGAACTCATTGTTATAGACGTTATAGGGGACAGGTAGCTTGCGACCTTCTCCCTTCCAGAAACAGCAAACAAGGCGGCGCACAGTGTAAAGAATCGCTGATTTAGCGGGATAAAATTAATAGGCCTTACAAACAAATGTTTATGATCATGGTTGTTGGTTTTTTTTTTACTGAAATCGTTCACAGAATGCAATACATATTGGAACATACTGGAACATATGAGCACAAGAACAAAGCAATTGCTACAGAGAGAGAAGGCAGCGCTTATTCGGATGCGGATTTGTTATTAGAGGCAGACTTCGGCAAAAAGTCTTGTGCTACGACCTCGTCAGCGAACGCCTCATGACAATCCGTATCAAGGCTAAATTCGGGAACATCAGCCTTGCGTTCACGCTCCCACAGAGGAGAAAGATAACAACACCAAGGATGACTTCAATGATCTCCTAGAAAGAACAGTCGATGCCCCAGCTACGACTCCAAGATCGTTCTAGGAGATTTCAACGCTCAGCTGGGAAAGGAGGACGTCTTTGCTGGAGTCATCGGTAAGCACAGCCTGCACGATAACACATCCGGAAACGGACTCAGGCTGTTGGAATTCGCTTTGGGGTGGAACCTCTCCATGGCTGGCACGCGTTTCTTACGCCTGAACATTTACAAAGTTATCTGGCGATCCACTCATCAATCAACCGTCACCCAGATTGATCACGTTGCGATCGACGTCAGACACTCCTCCAGTATTCTCGATGTCCGAACATTCCGAGGTGCAAACATTGACTCGGATCATCACCTTGTTGTAGCCAAGGTAAGAGCCCGGATATTGAGAGAGCAACGGAGTCGAGGCAGGCTAAAACGGTTTGACGTCGAAAAGCTACAATTGCAGCCAATTGCTGGGAATTTTGCCAACCGAGCCTCCCAGAAACTCGCTCAGAGTTCGACGCTTCCTGCACTAAGCATAGAAGAAGAATGGAAACGTTGTCAAGAAGCCATCAAAGAAGCTGCCACTGATGTGCTGGGTTTCACGTCACCATCCAGATGGAACCCATGGTTTGACGACGAGTGCAGGCAAGAGCACGCAGCCCAACAAGACGCCTATAAAGTGACGCTGTATCGAACAACGAAGGCTGTTCGTGAGCTCTAGGAACAGAGAAGAAGCGAAGAGCACCGGCTTCTCAGAAGGAAGAAGAAGGAGCATGAGAAGTGCGCTGTCGAGGAAATGGAAAGGTGCTATGGCAGGAATGAAGTCCGAAAGTTTTACAGAAAGGTAAAACAGCGATTCGGAGGATACAAGGTTCGGACCAAGGGCTATCGGGACCAAAACGGACAACTCGTACTAAAGTCACAGTCTGTGCTGAGAAGCTGGAAGGATCATTTCTGCAAACTTCTTAACGGCAATGACGGCCCAAATACCGCTGTTAGGCAGAATGTTCCACTCAATTTGGACGATGATAGCATTCCGTCCCCCCGACTTAGACGAGGTGAAGATAGCAATTACCAAGCTAAAGTCGAACAAAGCTGCTGGAGAGGACGGACTGTCCGCAGAACTATTTAAAGCAGCTGGAGATGACCTGGTTGGGCGCATGCACCAGCTCATCTTTAAGATATGGTCGGAGGAAAGCATGCCCGATGAGTGGAATCAAAGTGCCGTTTGCCCGGTTCACAAGAAAGGAGACAACTTCGACTGCGCCAATTATCGAGAGATCAGTCTCCTTAACATTCTAAATGATCCTCTCTGCCGTATAGTGTGAGCGTCTGAAACCGTATGCCCATGACCTGATAGGTCCCTATCAGTGTGGTTTCAGGCCAGGGAAGTCCACAATCGACCAGATCTTCACACAGCGGCAGATCTTGGAGAATTCCCAAGAAGTACAAATCGACACCCACCATCTATTCGTCGATTTCAAGGCCGCGTATGACAGCTTGCATAGAGACGAGCTATACAGTGCCATGTCTAGTTTTGGAATCAATACTAAACTCGTCAGATTGTGTAGGATTACGACGGAGAACTCTCGCTGCTCCGTCAAGGTCGGTAACGAACTCACCGAGACCTTCAATGTCAAAAAAGGTTTTAGACAAGGCGACGCACTGTCATGTAACTTCTTTAACATCATTCTTGAGGGGGTCGTGCGGAACTCACACGACAACACCAGAGGCACGATCTTCCAGAAGTCAGTTTAATTGCTAGCTTACGTTTATGACGTTGACGTGATTGGACGAACACAGCAAGCCGTCAATGAGGAGTTTGCTGGCAGTGAAGGTAGTCGAGGTAGTCAAGGACTTCGTCTACCTCGGCTCCGCTGTAAATAGGGACAAAAACATCAGTACCGATATCAAATGCCGAATCACTCTTGCCAATCGCTGTTTCTTTGGACTCAAGAGGGAATTGAGTAATAAAGCCTTCTATCAAAGGACTAAGTTCCCTTTATGTAACAACGCAATCTTCCCAGTCCTGCTTTATAGTCCGGGAGCCTGGACGTTACTGAAAGTGGATGAGAAAGCCCTTAGTCTTTTCGGAAAGTTTTGCTTGCGGATTTCGGTCCTGTTTGCGTTGATTCCACCTGGAGAAGAAGATATAGTGACGAACTCTATGGGATGTACACCGACATGCGCCTAGTCAAGCGTCTACGGATACAACGCTTAAGGTGCCTAGGCCATGTAGAGCGTATGGACACCACTGCTCTTGCCCGAAGAGTTTTCGAATCCGAACCACAGGGACAACGCAACAGAGGACGTCCTAGACTGAGATGGCGCACACAAGTGGAAAAGAACCTCAACCAACTTGGAGTGCGCAACTGGAGACAGCTGGCGAAAGATCGTGTCAGCTGGAGAGGCATGTTGGTTGAGGCCCAGGTCCATTCCGGACCGTAGCGCCATTCGAAGAAGAAGTGTATTTTCCTAGAATGGAGGTGGTAGTCGCAGGCTCTGTTCAAAGTTGGGGCATGAGAAAAGCGTGTCTGCCTTCTGCTAAAAGTGAACTTTTCGTGGTTTTAGTTGTCTAAATCTATTCCAATTCATTTGCGTTCAAAATACGAACTTGATACGCACCCTTACAGCCTTAAGCAACATCAATGTAGAGAGCAACCACTTCCAATGAAGATAGATGGCAACGTGGTGACGTGTTTCCTGGACGGAAAACACAGCAACCTTCGAGAAGGACTGAAGAAAGTCTAAAGATTCATAAACCTTGAAGAATGTTCGTGGCATTCAGGAGGCAGTATGCCTCATGGGACAAAGTAGGCATTAATTCTTGAGAAATAATCGAAAGTAAAAAGCTTCAACCTAAAGAAAGTCTAAGCCGAAGGCTCCATTGATTTTCAGTTGGATCTATGATGGGAAGCCACGCCACGCACTGGGATTTTGTGGGGCACTAAATAACAAGTAGCCAAGTCAACATCTGCCAAAGTGCCACAGAAGACTAATACACTAAGAGAGTAATGAATTTTGATCACAATAGCAGCCCGCCCGATACCACCACTTTCCCCAAACACAATGCCCCTGTTTAGTCGGCTGCCTTCTTAATTTCATTCCAGAGGGCCTTGATTTCGACTTGAGCATCGTCGAAATTCCCTTGGACTTTGGTTTGAGTATCTATTCCTCGCCCGACGACGACGCACACCCCTAATCTGTCACACTTCAGCCAGCACCCCAACCACCCCGCTCAAGGATGCTAACATTCATTGATCAACCATCACGGGCGGGGCACCTAAAAATAAATCCCATCAAGTCGTAAAACCTCTTCCGAGCGACGTCCTTAAACACATCGGAAGTTCTTAATTCACGGCGCGCTTCGAGGGAGATGATGGCTGCCTCCAAGTTGAGAAAATCGTTTGGCTCGTCGATAGCGTGGAAGGGGAACAAGAATAATCATTCACCTAATGACCCCAAGTACCCCGGCACCGTTAACGACGGGAATTTCGTAAATTATCCATAAAAAGGGAGACGTTTCCCAAAATTAAAGGCAAACAGTCGTCAAAGCTGTTATTGCAGTGTGCACGCGGACTAAGTGGCTCGAGGACACATTCGACACGTCTCATGACAGTCGCTGTACATTTGCTGCTGTGTCAGCGCTTATCGCCGTCACCGGGTGTACCGGAGAGACCGCGGGGCAACTAATGTCTCTTTAAACACACACGCACCTCCCGGGACCTGCACTGGAAGAAGAGGCACTTGCGCGCATCCGAATTACATTACGCAACGATCTGTGCTCGCAGGCAGTGCGTCGGATGCAGGAAAAGGATCTGCGAGATACGAAGGAGTCTCCATGCGATTGCGGTAACTGATGTAATCAAATCCTCATTGCTAGTATTCAACCCATAAATCGATGACGATGATGAATTTTCCAGATACCAGACAGTTGGCGGTTTGATTTTTTCCTCGACGGGGGAGCGGGCGAAATGTTGATGATAATGACAGTAGCAGGATTATGAGGCGGACGTTTGTGATGTAGACGAGGAGACAACATGTCCTACGCGGGGGAGAAGCTGCACGGGATGGCAACGGAGGGCTACAGAGCACAGTATGACAGCAAGCAAAAGTTGTTAGCGGTTTGGTGGTCGTTAGTCATCGAGGCATCCATTTAGACGAGGAATCTGAATATGACCGGTTAATGGATGTCATCAGAGAGGGTGAGGCGACGCTTGAGGAGCGCGCGTCTGGTTCGATTTGGAATTGATGAGGCAGCTCTGCTGACGGGATATCCTCTGCTCATTAGAGTGACAAGGTTCTACGGGGTGTGCGCATCCTTAGGCATACAGATTCCATTAAACGGAAGGGGAGTCTCTTGCTGGGAGATATGAGACTTTTAGAAAGTATCATCGATTAAGTGGAGTCCTCGCTTGTGATGAAACACGCTGACAATTTTTTGGAAACGACCTGACAAGTTGTGTAAATAGACAGAATGGGTGTATGTGGAGTTTGTTTGGTTAAGTTGAGTGACAAGTTCAAAAATATGAAAATTCTGTCAAGCGCTTCAAAGTTTTTGATGTTATTCCCAAATTAATCGTCAAACCGAGCCAAAGTTTCCCCATCAGTCGAGTTTTGATCAACATTGCAAGATTGCGCGTGCCTTCAACATTTTGAATTTTTTTTGAATTTAGTTTTCACAAGAAAATTTTCAGATTTTGGAGGTCTTAACCCTGTAAGACTTCAAGTTCAAAATGATTTGACGCAAATTTGATACGAATTTGATACGATTTGATACGTACTTTTCAATTCAATTTTAGAGCGCAGGCTTTTAAGGGAAAAGAATAATAATCTAAAAACACAACCTTCTGTTATACAAGAATGTAAAACAATCAGATGCACTCAAACTGTCGGTAAACCAATGTTAACATTTATGTTACATTGTATGTGTACACATCATATTTATGAAATCAAGCGAAATAAACGGGGAGCTTCAGCCTACCGCTAGTCGCAGTAACTTGCCTTTTTTTCGATGGTTCACCACCACCTCTCTACAGGAGTTCCAAATTTAGGGCCTTCTGTGTTTAAAGGCTCTTTAAAATTGTTAACTTCTTAACACTTACGGCCTTTAAGTTTGAACATTTCTCAATTCTCGAGATCTCTTGTGTTCGGAACGTTCCGGTCTTATGAAAAATCGGACCTCTTAGAAAATAAATTTCTTCGAACTCGTTGACTTTTCAAAATCTTCGAATTTTCAAGCTTTTCAGATTAGCCCTCAGATTAGAACTCGTTGACTTTTCAAAATCTTCGAATTTTCAAGCTTTTCAGATTAGCCCTCAGATTAGAACTCGTTGACTTTTCAAAATCTTCGAATTTTCAAGCTTTTCAGATTAGCCCTGGAGATTTGGGAATATCCCGACATTGGTCTTAAGAAAAACCTGATTTAGAACTTTTCGACTTTTAGAAATGAACGAAACTTTGAGATTTTCGTCGTGACTAAATTCTGACAATTCGCAGTCTGTGCTGAGAATCAGGAAGGATCATTTCTACAGACTCCTTAACGGCGATGACGAAACTAAATTTGGACGATAATAGACAAGAATTCTGTCCTTCCGACAGAGATGAGCTGAAGATATCAATATCGAAGCTGAATTCGAACAAAGCTGCTGGAGCGGACGGACTGCCCGCAGAACTGTTTAAAGCAGCTGGAGTGGGCCAGATGAGCTGGGCGCATGCACCACCAGGGCGCATGCATCAGCTCATCTGTGAGATATGGTCGGAGGAAAGCATGCTCGATGAGTGGAATCTCAGCGTCGTTTGCCCGGTCCACAAGAAAAAAGGCTGATCCTTTGACTGAAAAATCTATCGAGGGATCAGCCTTCTTAACATCGCCTGCAAGTTCCTCTCTGTCGTATTTGTGAGCGTCTGAAATCTTTTGTCCACAACCTGAAAGGTCCCTATCAGTGTGGTTTCAGGCCAGGGAAGTCCACAATAGACCAGATCTTCACATTACGGCAGATCCTGGAAAGATCCAAGAAATGCAAATTGACACTCACCACCTATTCGTCGATTTCAAGGCCGCATATGACAGTGTGCATGGAGACGAGCTATACAGTGCCATGTCTAGTTTTGGCATTCTTACCAAACTCATCAGATTGTGTAGGATGACGATGGGGAGTTCTCGCTGCTCCGTCAAAATCGGTAACGAACTCACCGAGACCTTCAATGTCAAAAATGTCTTAGACAAGGCGACGCACTGTCATGTGACTTCTTTAACATCATCCTCGAGAAGATCGTGCGAAACTCACAAGTCAACCCCAGAGGCACGATGATCCAGTAGTCAGTTCAATTGCTGGCTTACGTTGATGACATTGATGTGATTGGACGAACACAGCGAGCTGTCAATGAGGCGTTTGCTGGCATAGAAGCGGAAGCGGCTAAACTGGGTCTGACGGAAGGGCAAAACAAAGTACATGCTGTCATCAAGGAAGGACACACAACATCGACGTCTTGGAAAGAGCCTCACACTAGGCAGCAGAAACTTCGAGGTAGTCAAGGACTTCGTCTACCTCGGCTCCGCGGTAAATAGTGACAACAACATCAGTACCGAAATCAAACGCAAATTTACTCTTGCCAATCGTTGTTTCTTTGGGCTCAGGAGACAATTCAGTAATAAAGCCCTCTACCGAAGGACTAAGCTCGCTTTACGTAACAGCTCAATCTTCCCATTCCGGCTTTATGGCCCGGGAGCCTGGACGTTACTAAAAGTGGATGAGGAAGCCCTTAGTCTTTTCGAGAGAAAAGTTTTGCTTGCGAATTTTGGTCCTGTTTGCGTTGAAGGCATTTGGGGGAGATGACTTAACGACGAACTCTATGGACTATACAGCGACGCCTGGTCAAGCGTTTACCGATAAAATGCTTATAAGGGCTAAGCTATGTAGGGAGTATGAATACCACTGCGCGGGCCATGGCTAGGCCACGTAGAGCGTATGGACACCACTGCTCCGGCCCTGAAAAGGCTTCTAATCGGAGTCATTGGGAAAACGCAACAGACTACGGCCTAGACTAAGGTGGCGCACACAAATGGAAAAGGACCTCAACCAACTGGGAGCGCACAACTGGAGGCAGTTGGTGAAAGATCGAGTTGGCTGGAAAAGCATGTAGGTTGTGGCCCAGGTCCAACCCGGACTGTAGCGCCACAAGAAGAGGAAGTAAAAATTCTGAATTTTTGTCCTAAAAAATATGTCTCCTCGGAATTTAGAAATGTCAAACCTTTGTTACTCGTTAAGGATTTTTGGCATTTTTTGGTCTTTCTGAATGTTTGAATTTTCGAGTCTTTGTACATGAATTCTTTTGGCTTCGAAATTAAGGTCAATCAGAATCAGGTCATCTTTTAGCCTCTTGCAATAATCTCTTCTTTGGCCTTTGTAAAATGGTGACTTCTCGGTTGTTGTGTAAATAACATTTTCTGTTGTTGAGGCTTTTCGAATCTTAGGTCTCGAATTGCAAGAGAACTTCTATTTTCTGGCTTCGCTATATAGTCCACCACAACGTTCGAAAATTACTCAAGTTCTTTTAATTCCGATATTTTAGGCACTTCACATTATTTCTCCTCTTTGAGAAAACGAATTTCAGGATTCCCTGCTGCTCTACAACTATTTTAACTATATCTGAGGAACTACAGTGATTTCACACCATTCCCATGTCCTGCTGCAAACGGAGAATGCAATTCTCAAGAAATATGATGCTTGTTTCGCCCGCACGGCACTATCAGGATATCCTACATTGCTCTGTCCTCCTCCAGTTGGCCACTTCTTGTCTCCATAGAGGCGGAGGTACCTCCGTTGAAAATCAAGCCAACACAAGAGTGCCAAGAACACCAGGAAGGAATCTCATTAAGTCACCTCAATTGCCAGTTTCAATGAAAAATGCATCTCGCAGGCCTAATCATTGCACTAATGATGTGTTGGCAAGGCTCTCGCCACAATCAAGCCAACGGCAATTTCAAGCCCGCCGCTGCCATCCCATATGACTCCTTGACTGTGGCAGCGATTGTGGCAGCGGGTATGAAGTCAAATCCGAACTGAATTGCACCTCGGCACGGTGCGGTGACTAAGACACTCAACTGTGGGCAATCCGAATGGAGTTCGCCTCCTGTTTGTCATACCCCTGCTTACTTTCTATGCGCTGTGCGACGCTATGTGCTTCTGTTTGTGTTTTTCTTATTTTGGCAAGAAACACGCGATAGCGGGTGCCAATGGAGTGCTTCGCGACGGCAACTTGTGAAAATGACTGCAACAACGACCCACATTGAGAGCACAATTAAACGGCTACAATGGGAATTGCAGGAGCTGCAGGAGCTTTACAGCAACAACAAGCACAACAGTAGCAACGACAACAAGAGCAGAAGTGGCAGCGGCAGTGGTAACCAGGCTGCAACGACCACCACCAGCACCGACGGCAGGGTAAACAGCAAGAGAGCTCTTAGCAGCAAGTATTATCCTTGCAGGCGAATACAAAACCCAACAGTCGTACAAGTCGTTCGCAGTGGCAACCAGTGTACACACAAATAAACAAGTAATCATAGTCGTGTACTCCCCCGGCGGCAATCGCTGAGTGAACGTCCCTGCCGCACTGCATGCAGCTGCAGATGCCACCCGGCGTGGGTGGGCCCGTCGATGGCGGATGCTGGAACTCTGTATAGATCACATTAGAGACAACCTAATGGCTGTTGTTAAGGGGGCGGGGCGCAAGAAAACGCAGAAGAATGGCGAATTGTTTGATCAAGCGACTGGAAGCTGTAAAAATTGACTCGATCTCCGGCAGATTGTTCTTGTTGCTGGACGCCATCAAGGACCACCAGCAGTCCAAGGAACCACCAAAGGGGTACATTTTCTGGTGATTGCTCACAAACAATCGCAGCATCACGTCCACGCTGTGCACTCAAATGGGTACTTGTTGGGCAGAGTTGGCCGGGACCCACCCCGCGCCAGCGTGCACACAGTGCCAGGGGCCATAACACAAAGGTAGCAGAAGCTTAAATAATTTATTTAGTGGAAAATTATTCCGAAACGTGACTGCCCGCCCGATGAGGGACGCACCAGTGACGAGGGATCCTTTTGAGTTTGGCTCCTATTTGCCTTCCGGTCAACACCCAAAGCCATCCACAATAAACGAGGCCCCAAAGCTCTTAAATTAAACATTTTTCAGGTTTTTCATGGTTTTCTGTTTTTGCCTCGTCTGCTTATTCCTTCGGTTGGCTGGCAGCCGTGGCGCTGGGTGGCCTGGGAAACCTCTCGCTCTGAATGCATTGCCTCGTTTGCATCCTTTTGGTCTCTTGTTTCTGCACAATGCCAGTCATGCGTTAAAGAGGATATGAGTGATATGAATGGCAGAGTGTTTGATGGCAAAACGGATCCTTTTGTGCGATGAAATCGGGGTGCAGCTGGGGTGTCGGTGGTGGTGTGAGCAATAAAATTGCTGCAAATCTGTGGCTGGACATTATTTTCTGCTGCTATCGATCCTTCCGGGCGACGATAATGCAACCGCAACCAAACCACCGTCGAGCCACTTATGGTGGGGTGGCAGCGTGGCAGCCGATCAGACGCATTTAAATCGTTGTCTCACACCGTGTACAGGTATGAGTGGAGTGAAGCATGCGAAAGAGGTCACTTCAGCAAGCTTGCAGTTGCTTAAAGGGAGCATGCAATTCTGAAGTCCTCCGATTCGAGAATGCACTTCACGGTTGAAGTGGCTCCCGATGTGACGACGCTACAAGTTTTAATTTAACGCAATAAATTTAAAGAGAGATGAATATTTTCGAAAAACTGTTGAAGATTTTAGATGCCTTCCCGATTTTCAATTTAAAAATTGGATCCCAGACTAAGAGACTGTGCCAAACGGACCTTTGCTGGCCAGAATTGAATAAGCTAACCAACTAAATTGCTTGGCAAGCTGTGAAAAATCCGTTATTCCCTCAATTTTTGGTCAAATGTATGTCGATTTCCCACTCCATTGTAGGAAAACACACAGTTGACCGTAAATTTGTCATCACTCTGCCCCCGGCAATTACGGGTGTCAATAAACAATTAAACCGATGATTGTTGCGGTTGTAAAACACTGATCCAAACAAACAAGTAATTAGCGCCCGCCTGCTTGTCAAAGGATTTGAGACTGAATGGGATTACTCTCCAACCACAGGTAGCCCCGCAAGCAGTATAAACAAACTTCCTCTGTACAGGAGCATCGGTCTACTCCGAATCAATTGGAAAATACTTCTGCCAAGAAATAGACAACACCGAGTACCGCCTTGTCTGCTATTTCTGGATGGAAGAGGTTCGTGAACTTCCTGCCCACAACAACGTCTATCACAATGAGTTCCACAAGCACATCAACCAGAACTGCAGATTCAAGTTCAGGTTGAAAGATGTTCTAGGCAGCACCTTCCTGCTGTCTGGAGAAGACTCGGGATTGTTTTGGTTTCTTCGAGATTCTGTCATCTGCGTGTTTGGAGTGGAGAATGGTGATGTCCAGCAACATATTTCGAGGATCGGGCGCGTAGAAGACGAAGTTGTCACTTACCCGGGACTCTGCAGCACCGATTAAGAGGAGCACGAATTGGAGCGGTGTTGGTATTGTGTTGAGAACTGTGCTGTGCTGAACTGTGTTCGAGTGATGGAGCTGAACTTTACTGCTGACAGTGACTTCTCAAAAGAACTCGACGCCGCTGATACAGATTTCGAAACGACTCGCTCGGAATCTATTGCTGACAATGAAGAGAATTTCAATCTGTGCCAGGACATCCAGTTTCCCGAATGCATTGCTTGCTTCGGAGATTACTTCAGCCAGAATCGCTGCGCTGTCTGCACAGCCGACATTACTTCGGACATTTTGCTGGACGAGACAAGGAGGGCCAAGGCATTCTTTTCCTCAGATATCGAGAGTGTGTATTTAGTCAGTGGTTGCCTCGTGAAGTCTTTGAACAGAACTTCGGAGTTGTCTGCATATTGTCACAGGTTGCTTCGTCGAACTTACAGTGAATGTAGTCTTCGAACAGAACTTCGGTGTTCTATGCTTCCGAGGTTTGAAATCGTTTGTGTTGGATGACAGATTATCATAAGAATCTCAAGATGACATGCTTAACTTGGAAGAAGACAGCGATGACCTCCTTACACCTTTGGGCCTTGAAGATCTTCATGTATTGAATTCAATGCATCAGCCAAAGCTAGACGTCAAGGACTTCTACACAGCAACCCTTCCAGAGAATTTGTCAACAGCAGCTTCATTCATAGCTGATGCTGACATCGAACAGGTCAACCGACCGGACGAAGCTAGCGAGGTTGCTGAGTATTTTATTTGTAAGACGGTCATTGACGCCGATTTTGTGATTCTTCGGGATATTGAGATTGAGGAGGCCTTTCTGGAAGGCGCTGTCCAAGCGAAAATTTTACTATCAGAAAAGGATGACAGTTCGGCAGGGTCTTCTGATGTCCTGTATGTAAAAAATAATCAAAATTCGGGCGAGAAAAAGTTCAAAAATGAATACTTAGTGATGTAGTCCCAATTGTGTATCTTGTACAAAGTAAATTTTATCCTCAAGGACGCTTTGATTTATTTAATGAAAATAATGTCGCATGTACATTGGAATGTTTTTTGATTCGGCGTACACAGGAGCAGTCGAATCACCCACTGTTGCAACCAGAATTAAGTCAGGTTCTAAATCAACGCCTTTTTCGAGATGAAGAGACGCTTGTAGTAGAAACATAAAAACAAAACATATAGAATCATCCAGTTAAAGAAACATTTTCGAACTTTTAGTCAACGGCACGAATTTTCTCAAAACCTGTTTTCGAATCATCTGATTGGGCTATTGACCGGAAGCCTAGCCTTACTATAAGTACGAGCAGTAATATGAATTTGCTCTCTCTCTTGCATTACCCAGTAGGCGGAGCACTTCGATCACGCAAGGTTTTTTTCTCTAGTTTGCATTTGCCGTACTACTGCCCCTCTCTCACCTTCACCCGCAAAGTTCATTCAGTGAACAGTACAATACTAAAAAGCACAGTCCCTTGTAGACAGAGCTCCATCTGGTTCATTTAACAGATGGAGCTCTGTCTAGCACAGTACAAAGGAAACCTTGTGCCTGTTTTCCACAGGCACAAGCTTTCCCTTTGTTCACAAAGGGAGTTTTTCACGAATTTTTAAAAATCCAAATTTTGCCCTCAGGCAAGTGGAGAAATTCAATCACGATCCAATTATTTTCAACAGCCTTTCGTTCGTCCTGCTAACCGACTTCGTCAACTTTTCCAGTTCCTATAAGCATAGAAGGAAGGAAGGATCATTTTTGCAGGCTTCTTAATGGCGGTGACGGCCCAAACCCCTCTGTTAGGAAGAATGCTCCACTCGATTTGGACGATAATAGAAAAGATTTCCGTTTCCCGACTTAGACGAGGTGGATATAGCAATATCCAAGCTAAAGTCGAACAAAGCTGCTGGAGCGGACGGACTGTCCGCAGAACTATTTAAAGCAGCTGGAGATGACCTGGTTGGGCGCATGCACCAGCTCATCTGTGAGATATGGTCGGTGGAAAGCATGCCCGATGATGTCCACAAGTAAAGAAACCACTTTGACTGCGCCAACTACCGAGGGATCAGTCTCCTCAACATATGTGAGCGTCTGAAACCATTTGCCCATGACCTGATAAGTCCCTATCAGTGTGGTTTCAGACCAGGAAAGTCCACTATAGACCAGATCTTCACATTACGCCATCCGCAAAAGAACCAAGAAATGCAAATTGACACTCATCACCTTGTCGTCGATTTCAAGGCCGCATATGACAGTGTGCATAGAGACGAGTTATACTGTGCCATGCCTAGTCTAGCATATCCTCCAAACTAGTCGGATTGTGTAGGATGACGATGGAAAACTTTCGCTGCTTCATCAAGCTCGGTAACGAACTCACCGGGACCTTCAATGTCAGAAAAGGTTTTAGAGAAGGCGACGCACTGTCATGTGACTTCTTTAACATCATCCTCGAGAAGATCGTGCGTAACTCACAACAACAGAGGCACAATCTTCCAGAAGTCAGTTCAATTGCTAGCTTAAGCTGATGACATTGACGTGATTGGACGAACACAACGAGCCGTCAATGAGGAGTATCTAAGCCATTCCTTAAAATCATGGTTGTGGTTCCTACTTACTTGGGAGATCCCATGAATTGTGGGTTCACGGAATAAACATCCAACACTCTGTGAGCGTTTGGTGTCAGTATGCAAAGCCACATAAAATGTAAACCCGGCGAAAGAACGAGCTTCTTGGCCCTTATCTTTTCCTTTGTTCCAATCCTTTGGAAATTCTCTTCTCGGAAATCTCAATTATGCAGTTTAAGCTATTCGTATTCCAATTCAGTGGGAGCTCCCGCAAGGTAACGATTGTCTAGAATTTATTCAAAGTCCATCAAGTTATATGGAAGCAAAGTGCCTTTCAAATTGCATGCTCCTCTCTAGCCGCTTTGGCCAGTTGTACATTTCGTTTGATTGATTTTTGTGTATTTTGTTGTTCGCCTGTCCACTCCACCAATCGACTCCATGTCATCATTTTAAGCCAACAAACCACTTCTGGGTCCCCATCCCTCAGAGGGAGTGTTCTCCGCGCTAGCAAATCCCCGCGTCACCCAAACGCCTATTTCAATCGGAAATAATTGAACACATTTCGTCGACCGGACGGATTGTGATTTGATTGCAACTGCCGACCACATCCGATCAATTGAATTCAGCCGAGCCGGGGTCTGCTCTGGCAAACAAAAAGCCAAACAGCACTCAGTGGGAATTATATTCAAAAGGGCGCCCAAAAAAAATCGAATGACCTGTGCTGGCGCATCCTGTGCTTTGGGGTTAATTACTCCTCGCAAATAGTAACTTCATGTCGTGCCTCATGTATGAGAGCAGCTGGTATTTTTTTGTGTCAAAGAGAGAGCTGGTTTCATAAAGGGGGTCATTGCCTTGTACGCTTGTCATGTGACGCTTGTGAGTAATAGCGACCACGACGACGGAGCAGGACTGTGTCAAGGCGTCACTCCATTCGAAATAGAGTCTTCAACCAGCGCACATCCCCCTTAATTGGCCACCACCCCATGCACGGGGGACTGAATGTAAATTTCTGATTTCAATTAAGCGGTACGTTTTCTTTTTATCGCCACTGTTGACCCACATTCCGTGGGGTTCGGCGACTGTGGCGCGGGTGTGTGTGTGTATGCGCAGCAGCGAGCCATAACCGCTGGGGTTGATGTGAAGACGACAGATTTATGAGTGCCCATCAAAATTAATAAATCTGCGGCAGCGACGGAGTGATGGTGAAATGGCTCGCAGGCAGGTGACCCAAATTGTGGTGATGGTTGGACGCGATGGAGCACAATCTGGAGTGTCCCCACTTTCATCCAATTCATTTCAATCAGACGGTACCGGGAGTGCTAAAGTGGACGCTAACGTGAAGCCGTTCGAGATTAATGAGCAACGACACGAAGCCTGGAAGCGAACATAAGTAGTCCAAAAATCAAGACGCATTGTGAACGTGAATCAAGAAATGTGAAACGCTTGAACGTGAAAGAAGGATGCTGCCAAGACTGCGAGAGAAGATCATGCCGCTGGATAATGCATCCTGCCGAGAGGAAACAGTGTGCACATGGCCCGAGAACGAGATGGAGAAGGACCTCAACCAACTTGGAGTGCGCAATTAGAGCCAGCTAGCTGGCTGGATAGGCATGTTGGTTGAGAACCAGGTCCACCCGGGACTGCAGCACTACAAGAATAAGAAGAAGATGATGACGATTTGAGGAGTTTCCAGCAACCAACAACGTGGCTACTGTAATCTCAACGGACGCTTCAGGAAGAATTATCACAAAGAGTGGAGGACGTACATGTCTTGTTTTGCACGGAGAAAACCATTTACTTTGACGTAGCAATAGTGCCACACGAGGCTTAACTGTCCAACAACTGTGCCCGAGGAGCCATCAATTTAACTTTACCCATGCAGCGATGAGCAGTGTACAAAACCAACAGGAACGTAGCTATGCAAAGGAAAGAAGCTAATCGCGGGCTCTATAACCAGAAAAGAAAGAACACAGGTTTTTGCTTATACAAGGTTGCCTTTTTGTCGTTTGGATTTTCCGGCTATATACAAGACGCTATCCTTGCCAATCGCTATTTCGTTGAGCTTAAGAGGCAAATGCGCAATAAATCCCTCTATCGAAAGACTAAGCTCGCTTTATGTAACAGATCAGTCTTCCAAGTCCTGCCTTATGGTCCGGGAGCCTGGACGTTATTAAAAGTGGCTATGTACAAGGCGCTACAGTGCACATCCTTGCCAATCACCGTGTCTTTGAGCTCAAGAGGCAATTGAGTAATAAAGCCTTCTATCGAAAGACTAAACTCGCTTTATGTAACAGCTTAGTCTTCCCAGTCCTGCTTTATGGCAAAGCAGCCTACACGTTACTAAAAGTGGCTATGTACAAGGCGCTACAGATCCTATATCTGGCAATTCCACACATCATTTAAAAGGACTTTACATAACCTACGAAACAACTTTATGCATGATTAGCTTGGATATTGCGTTCAATAATTATAGACGTGTAAACATGGAGTTTATTAACGCCGATATTCGCGCTATTTTAAAGTTTTCCTTCGTTAACGGCAAATCCGCTAGAGAAACGTTCTATGCGATTAATGGTGTTTTGGGGGATGGTACTCTATCACTTCGAACTACGCTGGAATGGTTTTGACGATTCAGAGCCGGTGAAAACGATACCATGGGTAAGCCAGCCGGCAGAAGACCTGTCGCCACGAATACCGATCGAATCATTGGAATCATCAAGTTAGACCGGCATGTGGCATCTTTTGACATCGCCCAGGAGATGAGAGCTAGTCGCCAAACCATTTTAAACCATCTGCAGAAGGCTGGATACAAAAAAAAAAGCTTGATGTTTGGGTGCCGCATGATTTGACGCAAAAAACCTTCTGGACCGCATCAACGCCTGCGAAATGCTACTGAAACGGAACGAACTCGACCCATTTTTGAAGCGGATGGTGACTGGCGAGGAAAAATCAGATTACATACGAATATATCAAGCGAAAACGGTCGTGGCTGAAGGCCGGTGAATCGTCCCAAACAGTGGCCAAGCCGGGATTGACGGCCAGGAAGGTTTTGCTGTGTGTTTGGTTCGATTGGAAGGGAATCATCCACTATGAGCTGCTCCCATATGGCCAGAGGCATAATTTTATCATCTTCTGCGAACAACTGGACCGCTTGATGCAGGCTATCGACCAGAAGCGTCCAGAATTGGCGAGCAGGAAGGACCAGGACAACGCCAGACCACACACTTCGTTGATGACTCGTCAGAAGCTATAGAAGCTCGGATGGGAGGATCCACCATATAATCCGTACATAGCGTCAAATGATTACCACCTGTTTCTGTCCATGGCGAACGCCCTTGGTGGTGTGAAGTTGAACTCAAAAGAGGCTTGTGAAAAGTACCTGTCTGAGTTCTTCGCAGATAAGGAGGGGGTTTCTTCGAGGTGCGAAATGGAGATATTTGTCAACCTTATATTAACAACTGGCCACCGTGGCGTAGTGGGTAGAGTGCGACGCTCACACGCCGTGTAGGTTCGATTCTTAGCTCAACACGAATTTTGTGCATTTTTCACGGCACCACCTCGTTAGAGCTGCTGACAGATCTTAAAGATTAATACTGTCGAAGAAAGCTTCTCAAACCGGTGACGTTTCGTTTGGAGTCGGTAAAAACTGTAGATCACTTCTACTGGTGAGAGAACAGTAGCGCGCACAACACGAGTAGTTGATGAGCAAGCTAGGCCCTGGTCCCATGTGGACTGTCGCGCCATACAATTAAATTATATTAAGAACTCTTATCGAGTGGAAAAAAAAAAAACATTTTATAGTAGAAACTAGTCAAAACGAAGAACGTGCAAAAATAAATCTGCAAAAGTGCATTCTTCAGAGAAGATTGTCCCCAGGCTTAATATTCCATCGCACCGTCTTAGACAACGCAGCGATCACGAGACTTATCTAAACCAAGTCTGCTCAAGCTGAGGAACTGTGCGCAGATGGCTTTAAGAGAGTTGAAGATGAATTGGTAAGATGTCTGCACTGACTCGTCCGTGAAGTATGGTTAGACGAATGCATGTCCGAAATTTGAGGGCTCAATGTTGTCCATTTGGTTCAATGCGACGGATATCCCATTAATAGCAGCAAATAGCAGTGACAGTCGTTTAAGATCTTTGCCTCCGTTTATGTTATCGTACGAAGGTTGCCTTTTATATTTCGGGATTGGGCAACCCTAGTGTTGCAATCTAGCAGCTGTCAGCTCTATGCTAAAGTTTTGCATTTTTGAGGTTAAACGTGCTCAGAACGTTTTCACATACAAGCGCTATTTGTGTTGCTTACAGTAACTTAAAAGATTCATCTCACCCAACAAATGGAATTAAATCGTGAAAATTTTCGCCCGATTACTTTTTACAACTTTTGAAGTGGATTAACTCAACAAGACTATACTTCCAAGGATCATATCCGTAGTCAGTCTTCATTTACTTTCAAATAAGATAACTCAGCAGCAGTGCGTCGATGAACTAAATTCAATTTTTGGCGATGAAGCTCCATCAAGGACCAGTGTTTAACGATTGTATGGTGAATTCAACCGAGGTCGTAGTTCACTCCAAGACGAATTTCGTCCAACATCAGTTGTTGTTCCGGAAACCATTGATGCTGTGCGCCAACTGATATTGAAAGATCGTCATGTGACCTATCGTGAGATTGAGACAACGTTCGTGGGACCAGCATTCATTCAATATTGCATGACCGTAAAAATATTTGTTCGGGTTGGATCCCACACAATTTTTCAATCACTGAAATAAGGCTTGTGTCTATTGGTTTGCTGAAATGCTCCAAAAATACGATCGCGGTGCTTCGAAATACGTCTATGACATCGTGAGAGGATTAAGAATCGTGGATTTACGTGTATGAGCCCGAAACTAAACAGCAGTCGACCATATGGGTGTTTAAAATTAAGTCAAAAAAAAAAAAAAAACAAAAGCTGCACGAAGCACTTCCAAGCAAATGGCCGCCTGTTTTGTGGGAAAAAGACATGTCGCAACCGTACCACTAGAACAACGCAGAACAGTCAATTCTGAGTGGTACACAGTCATATGTTTACCAGTTGTCTTCCAAGAAATCAGGAAAACCAACCGCCGAAGACGGGTCACTCTTCACTACGACAATGCGAGTTCTCACACTTCGACCCAAACAACTGCATTTTTGAGCACTAAAAACATCGATTTGGTGAGTCATCCGCCGTATACCCCTGACTTGGCATCGAATGACTTCTCTTTATTCCCGTACGTAAAAAATAAAATAAGAGGTCAACGTTTTTCGACACCTGAAGAAGCGGTTGATGCGTTCAGAGTGCATGTTTACTAGATATCGCAATCAGAGTGGCAAAAGTGCTTCGACAAACACATGCAGAAATGTATCGATCTTAATGGGAAATATTTTGAAAAACCATAAAGCTATTTTCGATGATTAATATGTGTTCTTGTTCTCTAATCCCGAAATATAAAAGCCAACCCTCGTATGTTGTCATTCATTAAGAATCCAAATAGTTAACTGGTTTCAGCCAAGTTTGCACTACTCGTTAGAATTTTACATTGTGTGTGATTCTGTAAGAGACCCAAACACGGAACAATCTAAGTGTCAGTTTAAAGACACATATACGACGGCATGCGACGACTACGTTTAATTTTGTCATCCCAACAAAACCCGTGGTAACTTTGGTGAGAAGGGCACAAATCTCGCCAAACTTTCCAGATTTTGTAGGACGACGATGGAGAACTCTCACCTCAAAAAAATTAAATGTGATTAACGCATTCGTGGCCATCGTGATGTAGTAGCTAAGGTGTGACATTTACACGCCCAACGTCTTAGGCTCGATTCCCGGAAAGAACACCACTTTGCCATTTGTCATGGCACAGATCACAGAGGTGATCTCTTTCGAGCAGCTGACAACAGAAAAGGAGGAAGTCGGAGTCTGAAACAAACTGTGCGTCCCCTCTTCGTAAAAAAAAAAAACCAAAAGCACGCACCACACGAGTAATTGATGAGAAAGTTGCGTCTTCGAAGACTTGTGGACTGCTGCGCCCTCAAGTATAATAATTAATAATAATAATAATTGTTGGCGCTACAGTCCACAGGGGGACCAGGGCCTAGCTTGCTCATCAACTTACTCGTGTTGTGCGCGCTACTGTTCTCTAACGAATAGAAGGGACCTACAGTTTTTTGCCGACTCCGACCGGCGAGATTTGAGAAGCTTTCTTAGACAGTTTTCACTCAGCAGCAGAGTGTTGTCAGCAGCTCGAAAGAGGTGGTGCCGTGAAAAATTCGAAAAATTGGTGTTGAGCTGGGAGTCGAACCTAGACCCTTCGGCGTGTGAGCGTCGCACTCTACCCACTACGTCACGGCGGCCACAGCGCCCTCAAGTATGCAACCTAAGATCTCTGGTATGTAAAACTATTGTGACTGACTGGTAGGACAGTTCAAAATTAGTTTCCACAAATGTTATACAGTCAATTTGGAGATAACCAGACTTAAAAGCATACGTCAAGTATTATAGGGAATTCAAATCTGTATCAAAAACATCTTCAACTCTGGCGCCCCCATATGTCCCGGAACATACTCAGTAAGGTGTTCGGATCAAATTTTAAACTTGTGCGAGGACTACTCTCCTACACTCCAATTTTTCAAAAATATATTCCTAAGATCGTCGGTGACAAAAAACGCCACAGAATTTGTTCAAATGAAGAAGAATTTGCGTTTCCTGAACCAGGTACCGGTAATTAGTTCCGTTGATAAGGTTCTGCCCTCTCGCACGCAGCACTATGTTCACTTTACTTACTGACTTATATTCTTATTTTCTTCAAGTGTCATGAGAAAATGGCTTGTTTTTGTTACAAATCATGCTTTCTTTTGCAAAAAATCGAAGTTCAAAGCAGCTAAACATTTATTTAACATTTTTCAGGCATTCTCTTGAATTGAACCCTCGCAACCGCCAAAACAAATTCAAAAAATTCAATTCCTTCACGCAACCCTCGCGCTTATGTGTCACCCCATAAGTCCTACATGCACCATTGATTTCTTTGAAATTCTCGCATCTTGAATCACTGGATCCCCTTTCGATTCCTCATGGAAATCGCGGGCGGAATCGTTGTCGTTGCAACTGCTCAATAAATCCCTTCCGCATTGCTTCTTCCACTCCCTCCCTCACACGGTCAGAGCCTTTTCCTCGACTGTCACGCCTACCATCGTCTTGGCAAATTTTCAATAACTGCAACCACGCATTTGCAGACGGCTCGGTTCGGCTCCCTGCTGGGCGGCTCCTTTGCATTCCCTACCTTTTGCCATGCTAAGCAGGATGCTCAAGTTCCCAAACTATCTCCTCAATGTACGTGGTTTCCACAAACTCTCCTCCGAACGCTGCTGGCTGATGTTTTTGTTTGTCTGGTGCTCTGCTGCTTTCGGGGAAAGCCATCAGTGTGAATTTCTATCGACGGTCAATGGAGGGGCGTTGGTTAGGAGAGCATACACACACGTGACCGCAAACACACACACACACATATATACACACAAAAATTGAATAAATAACTCAAGGAGAGATTGAAAAATAATTTTTGGGTGTTTGGGTGTGCTCGAAGGAGAGCGAGAGAATAAAAAAGAGAAAAGCAGCCCGTTGTCGACGACGCAGATTGTTTGAAAGTTTTTGTGTAAACAATTTTTCCTCCGTCTCCTGGCCACCCGTGGTGCCGACGAATGTGGAGGAGAAAAAAACGCCGTATACTTGGTGGCTGTGGAGGAGCTTGTTTGTTGTGCCAACGGTTGTTCTCTGATTTAGGGCCGCTGCTTTTGAATTTTTTTTTTTCGTTGTCGGGTTCGCTTTTTCTTCATTTTCGTGTGTCAAAATTATGTGTCAGCAGTGCAGTTATGAGAGGTAAGGGATATGTGGTCTGGGTATGGGCTTACATGCTGAAGCGGCAGGATCTTCTCGAAAGTTGGAGGGTTGCGGATTTCACAGGGCTAACTTGCAATTTATTTGAATGCTTAAAGTTTGCTTGCACCTAAATTTGTGTTGCGTGAAATTGAATTTAGGGCGCTTGGCTTTCGTTTGGATCGCAAATGAGAGGAGAACATTTTTGCAACGAAACAAAATTGTGTTCAAAATTTAAGGGATGTGCAGACCTTTAGTAGAGAACTCTGAAGGCGCAACCAGGGCAGCTTGAGAAAGGTATTACGTACAGCAGGTCAAAGTGGGACAGTCTGCAAAAAAGGCTTCCAGGTGGAATAATCATACAGTGTGAACCACAAAATACAATACAAAATTCGAGTACATATTTGTAAATGCCTGTAGTTTAAATACAAACTTAACACAACAGAAAGAATCTTCCACTCATTTTCAAACGGTTGAGTTTAGTCTCTTCTAATTTTTTGTCGAAAGCTACTTCAATTTTTCTGGAGATGACAATAATGTCCAAAACAGTTGATTCCAGTGGTGCTTTCATAACGTGCTTGGAGTAAAAAATGAGGACCTTTGTGGTTCTTATCTTGAAGGATGTTCATTTATTTACTATACAACGCAACTGGAGATGACCTGGTTGGGCGTATGCACCAGCTCGTCTGTAAAATATGGTCGGAAAAAATCATGTCCGATGAATGAAATCTCAGCGTCATTTGCCCGGTCTACAATAAAGGAGACCCTTTTCACTGCGCCAACTACCGAGGGATTAGTCTCCTCAACATCGCATACTAGATCCTCTCTGCCGTATTGTGTGAGCGTCTGAAACCTTTTGTCCACAATCTCAAAGGTCCCTCTCAGTGTGGTTTCAGACCGGGGAACTCCACGATAGACCAGATCTTCACATTACGGCAGATCCTGGAAAAGAGTCAAGAAATGCACATCGGCACTCACCACCTATCCGTCCATTTTAAGACCGCATATGACAGTGTGTATAGAGACGATCTATACAGTGCCATGTCTAGTTTTGGGCTTTCTGGCAAACTCGTCAGATTGTGAAGGTTCACGATAGAGAACTCTTGCTGGACCGTCAAGGTCGATAAGGAACTCACCGAGACCCTAAATGTCAAGAAACGTTTTAGACAAGGCGACGCTTTGTCATGTAACTTCTTCTTAATATCATCTTCCAAAAGATCGTGCGTAACTCGCAAGTCAGCACCAGAGGTACGATCTTCCAGAAGGCAGTTCAATTGCTAGCTTACGCTAATGACATTAACGTGATTGGACGAACACAGCGAGCTGTCAAAGAGGAGTTTGCTGGTATTGAAGTGGAAGCGGCTAAAATGTGTCTGGCTGTAAATGTAGGCAAAATTTAGTACATGCTGTCATCAAGGGAGGAGACACAACATCGACGTCTCGGACAGAGCGTCACAATGGGCAGCAGAAACTTCGAGGTAATCAAGGACTTCGTCTACCTCGGCTAAACGGTAAACAGGGACATTACAACAGCGATTTTATGGTTTCTGCTCCATAAAATATTACTGGGATGATAAAGCTTTTACAGCGGTCGGCTAAGTCTCGAGAGCGCACTCTATTACGATGGTTGCCTTTTATATTTCGGGATTAGGAAACAAAAACAAATATCAATCATCGAAAATAGCTTTATTGTTTTTCAAAATATTCCCCATTAATATCTATACACTTTTGCATGCGTTTGAACCAATTGTCGAAGCACTTTTGCCACTCTGATTGCGATATCTAGTAAACATGCACTCGGAACGCATCAACCGCTTCTTCAGGTGTCGAAAAACGTTGACCTCTCATTTTATTTTTTACCTACGGGAATAAAAAGAAGTCATTCGGTGCCAAGTCATAACTATACGGCGGATGACTCATCAAGTCAATCTTTTGAGTTCTCAAATATGCAGTTGTTTGGGCCGATGTGTCAGAGCTCGCATTGTCGTAGTGAAAATTGATGTCTTCGGCGGTTGGTTTTCCTGATTTCTTGGAAAACAACTGGCAAACAAATATTTGTGTATCACTCAGAATTGACTCTTCTGCGTTGTTCTAGTGGTACGGTTGGGACATGTCTTTTTCAAACAGAAAAGGGCGGCCATTTGCTTGGAAGCGCTTGGTGCGCGAGCAACTTTTGTTGGATTTGGCTCAATTTGAAACACCCATACAATCGATTGCTGTTTACGGGTTCATACGCATAAGCCCACGATTCGTCACCTGTCACGATGCCATAGACGTGTTTCGAAGCACTGCGATCGTGCATTTCTTTCGACCAATCGACATGAGTCTTTTTTTTTTGAGCGATTGACACATTGTGTGGGATCCAACGCGAACAAATTCTTTCACGGTCAAATGTTCATGCAATATTGAATGTATGGTGGTCGCATCAATGCCTAGGGTTGTCTCAATCTCACGATATGTCACATGACGATCTTGCAAAATCAGTTGGCGCACAGCATCAATGATTTCCGGAACAACAACTGATTTCGGACGACCTTCACGAAATTCGTCTTGGAGTGAACTACGACCTTGGTTGAACTCACCATACCATCGATAGGCACTGGTCCTTGATGGAGCTTCATCGCCAAAAATTGAATTAAGTTCATCGACGCACTGCTGTTGAGTTATCTTATTTGAAAGTAAACGAAAACTGACTAAAGAGATGATCCTGTGAAGTATAGTCTTGTTGAGTCAATCCACGTCGAAAGGTGTTAAATATAAGTGCACGAAAATGTTCATGATTTAATTCCATATTTTGGGCGAGATGAATCTGTTGAGTTGCTGTAAAGAATACAAATAGCGCTCGTATTTTAAAATATTCTGAGTATGTAACCTCAAAAATGTCAAACTCTATGACAGAGCCGGCAGTTGCCAGATTGCAATACCAGTGGTGGCCAATCCTGAAATATAAGAGGCATCTTTCGTACTTAATTGTGAATTGGGCCTTAAGAAACAGCGGCTGACCAGAGGGAATTTTGTGTGTGATTTCAGTGCTAAAGTTGTTGCCCTATTTGCCGAGGTATACGAAATCCTTGACTACTTCAACGCTTTTGTTCCTAATGTGACGCTCTTTTCGATACGTTTGTATAGCGTGTCCTGGTGGGAAAGCCCTTCGTCTTTTCGAGAGGAAAGTTTTGCGGTC